>CM042753.1:4462723-4475223 GCA_022496165.2 Catalaphyllia jardinei | reverse complement strand
TCGAAAGTATTTAAAGCGCTTAACATAAAGTTGGAAATAAAGCAAATACAATATAAAACTTAAAAAAACTGAATTTAATTTAAGAAAAATAAATTCCGTTGATCGAATCTTGTAAATGTACATTTTACTCTGTAACAAAATAAACACGTCTATGATGCCATAGGCTCTAATTTAACGGCAACTTTGACGGCCTATCAAATAACTCTTAATAAGTTAGGCTATTAGCTTTATGAATAAATTAATGAATAGTGACCCACAGAGGGTCCTGATTGATGTCTTTGACAGGGGCCGCAGATTATGCTCCGAAGATCTTTTTCACTGTGTAACCCTGGAGAGAAAAGAGAGAAAACGTTTTGCTTATAAACTGGAAAGACTTGGAAAAGGTGCACAGTTGGTTTTAGGAGGTGGTGGTGGGGAAAAAACGTCTGTCATACATTTTTTTTCTCGGAACATAACAAACGGGACCCACGTCCCACATTAGGCAGCTTTCCATTAGTGGGGTCTTACGGTAGTCAAGTTACGTCCCTTGCTGGCCAACCAGGATAGAGTCACTTCGCTCTGCTGAGCCATTCAAAAGAAAATAGAGCCAAACATTGACTGGTACGCTCTACTTTCGCCCCCTTTTTTTCCCTTCGAACTTTGTTTTCCTTCCCAGGACATCTTTACATCATATACGATGCAAAAGCGAGACAGTTATCACCAACCAATGATGGTGCCTCTGAAACAAAAGAAGAAGAGTTCTTACAGGCATGGAGTAGAAGAACAGGCCCATAAGAGCCACCAGGAGTCCAATGACCAAGAACTTGATCAGGCACATCTTGTAGTTATTCCACAGAAGGTACTTCAGGGACTTAAACGGGTTCATGAACCACGTGAACGTTGAATCAGGACGGCTACAAGAACAAGTCAATTCGAAAGTAAGAAACAAAATGGACAGGGTTTACTCCCATGTTAAATAATGAGAGATGAAGGGTGAAGTATTGATCGAATTCAACACGGTATCTTACTTGGGTTTCTCTAGAGCTTGCGGATCCTCTCGCGCCCGTCCAGCGGGCTTCTTCTCGGCCTCCTCTTGGGTCAGTAATTCAAGTTCAGCTTCCACTTTGCCCTGTGTTCGCAACATAAAAAGGAATGTGTCACAGTATTTTGATATCTACGACGAGTATCAGGGTCAAAATGCTGATAAAGTAAATCAGTTATCAATAGCATTAGCTTTTACGGGGTGATTTCAAGGAATTACTTTATTGCATGTCAAATTTCAGGGTATTGCGACCTCATATCAGTTTCAAATCGTTACAATCTAAAGCCATATTCATCTAACATATTCGAGACCAGAGCTCTACTTCTATCTCACTTTAACCCTAACTTTGTTTCACGCATTTGCTCTAAAAACAACCCTTTCTGTTTTCCAATTTTCTTTAAGCGTTCTAGAAAAGCGACGGTGTCAGAATTGCAAAACAGCAAGAAAAACAAAGTAAGTTTGTGAAAGAAACACTTTAACAACCAAGTTTCGATATGTACTCAACAAAAATGACCAACTTACAGCCAGTTCAGGGACTTCTTCGTCAGTGTTGACTACAAACGGCCAGAATCCCTTAATGTGTTTGATTTTGAAGAAAGAGATCTGGGGCACACTGCCATCCTGCTTCATTAAGTCCAGAGTACAAGTCTTAGCGGACTTCGCTCCACGGGGCATGCGCGTAAGGTCAAGCGTCAGATCACCTGATAAACACAAGGTAACAGTAAGGTGGGTTGTCATGGTAACGAGCAAGGACACTGGCCTGCAATCTCTTCGATTGCTATGAATGCCTTGCCTGGTATGCTTTTTAAGTGAAAAAACAGACTGGGAAATGCAAGGTGCGCTACAAGAAGCAATTTGGCTTAACTCACCAGCAAATGCAACTTTAGAAATGACCGGTAGTTCAGAATCTAATGATAATAAGTGTCAGATACAAGCTTTATTTCTAAATCGTTTTCTCACCAATAAAGTCGTCAGCTGAGAATGCATCAGCATCCCAGACCTGCAGGTGCAGTCTGGCAGGAACTTTCTCCTCAGATTCGTCCCAAGAGAAGAAACTCGCCTGTAAACACGACAAAACACAAGTGTTAAATGTTGCGCTTCCAAGCAACGGTGAACGCTGAAAATGTGTAGGGACTCAACTGGTAACGCATGAGACAGTACTGAGAAATATAAGTAAAACAGCAAACGAACATTTTAACTCAATGCAATCCGTTTCAATCGCATCCAGGCTTTTCTTCCGAATCTTTCTACAAGTCTGATCTCACACCTAGACTTGCATTGTGAGATTTAAAGGCGAATTAGCAAGTAACAGAATCACTCCACAATACTGTCCCTCAGCCCCATCATTAACACTTCTAAGAGTCAACACCTTACACAGTGAGCGAGTGACCGCGTGTACCGCGTAATGATCACCTTGGAAATGGTAATCTACATAGAAGAGCGAGTGTGCTTTAGGACTTCGAAAGGTTACCGTATCGTTCTGCGACGTCTGCGAGCTGGATGGGATCACATTAATCAGGAACGTTTTAAAATACTAAGGAAAAAGGAGAAAATTTTCAAGGAAAAGATGACTGCACCTTCCGAGTGATGACAATTCTTTCTTCGGCCTTCTGGTATTGGAATGGAAAGACGAATCTCCAGTTAAAGTTGCCTTCTCCAGTAAGCGACCTGACAGGTTAGGGATAAAACACAACATTACTAGTAACGAGATTTTGTCTTTACGAAGCACCAAATTCTTAGAACCAACATCACACGAAATGGGTGGCACTGAGCAAAGAGAATTCGCGTGTTAAACTTAAGAAGTGTACCTGTAATGGACATCGGTCTGTTGCCTGTCCTCTTTCATTCCCTCCAGCCATCTGGAACGGGAAAAAAAACAATAGTAAAACTTTATGCAGACACCTGTTTTACATAAACAGCAAACATGAATACCATCAACCAGCATGTCTTAGAGACCTAAAATGAACGAATGATATTAAAAGAGAGACAAGAAGAATACAAAATACTCACCCTTTGACAAAAATATCACTGCACTTCTCTCCGGTCAGTATATTTGATTCCTCGAGGAGAACGTCTTCAGTGTTCCATATAACCACTCGCAATTCATAGCTAAATAAGAAACACCACCAGTTACTTAAATTAAGGTAGGGTCTGTGTGACAACACAACCTGGTACGAACTGAGTATCCCGTCCATCGGAAGTTATCCACAGGATTTTTTAAGCTGTTTCTTAGGATATTTAAGTCAACACAACCTGGTACGAACTGAGTATCCCGTCCATCGGAAGTTATCCACAGGATTTTTTAAGCTGTATAGTTTTACTGAAAATACACCACTTGTAAAGTTCATACGAAACCACATCCGTACTCAAAATAGGATTCTTCTTCGGTCGTCTTTTTTGCCACTTTGAAAAGAGTGAAAATGCAAAACAGTTGCTTAAGACAGTGTCTATGTAGGACAAATAAACGTCTTCATAACTTTAGGGTATTCATGCCTTGTTTTTGAGTTTTTCTGAATGGCGAAAACAAAATTTAGAAAAAAAATATGACAAATGGTCTCAGCTCGTTTGCAGATAATCCACACCTTGTGGGTTTCCTGGGAGTGATGTCCACAGGGGCACCAGGAGAAGGCATATCCATGGGAAACATGTCAACCCACATCTCAATTTTACCCTGTAGACACAGACACAAACATCAGTTCACTGTAAAATCAAAGATCAAGTGTAGCCAAAATGACCTCAGCCAAAAGATTTTTTCGTTATATCGTGACTAGTAACTAGTTTTCGTAACCTTATTCAGTCAATGTCTTTAAAAATGAAAGGTTCCACAAGGAGGCCCTATAAGGGTTCTCGGGACAACGGCTATTTAGGTAATAAATAAACGGGACACAGGGCATTTGGGGGAAAGGTTAGTGGGAATGGGATACTGGCATCAGATAAAACGGAATGTCGAGTGGGAAAATCGTTGATTCTTACAACTGGCATTAACGGGATAAGGGACAGTTTCGCCAAAAATCAACGGCATGTGGGATACTCCCCCGCCCCACCTCCTAATAGCGCCTCACAAGGCTTACTCATTATGCCGGTGTTTAATACATAATTATTCACAAGGTATGCTGGTTTTATCAGGTCTCGTTGTATACCGTTGAACCTCATTACA
The DNA here is from genome assembly GCA_022496165.2 of Catalaphyllia jardinei. Taxonomy (NCBI): domain Eukaryota; kingdom Metazoa; phylum Cnidaria; class Anthozoa; order Scleractinia; family Caryophylliidae; genus Catalaphyllia; species Catalaphyllia jardinei. The sequence goes on along the minus strand of CM042753.1, from coordinate 4,471,045 downwards.
TTTTAAACCACCTCTCCGTTTGGGACAATTTTACGCGCTCCAAAGATGTCCACCTACTGGAGGTTCGATTGTACCTGATTCTGTCTCGTCGAGATACTTCAAAATAGCCGGTTCCAATATAACATCAACAGACTATACAAACCTGTTCCACTCCAGGTTTCTCCGGGTTGTACAGTGATCTGGTCTCAACGTGTTCAGGCACCAGTGAGAATCCTCTCTTCAGTGAGTGAAAACCCCGCAGAGCTTTAAGAGCGACTGGTTCATCTGACTGTCTGAAATGACCTGTAAAACGAAATACTTATTTAATTACGCCGCAAGAAGCTGACTTATAAAGTTCCCTTCAGAGCTGTGACTTAGGTGATCACGGAACGCTCCTTCGTTAAGTAGGCAGGCTGTCACGCACCTGTCCTCTTAGTGCCGCGTGACAACTTAGCTACACAACACTACAAAGAAAACTGCAATTGGCGCAGGGTTTCAATATTCCACCAGCAATTCAATCGATGACTCACATCCATACTAAACTGCACTACAACGAAGACTGAATGCGGTTAAAATATGCCAGACTCACCACTCTCTTCTAGAACTTGTGACGTAGCTCCAAACACTTTGTTGTCAATCCGAACTCTTCCCGTGGAGTAATGCGGTCCGTCCAGGCCCTCCTCTTTGCAGATCTTGGCAAGGATCTGGGTCGGGCGCATTGGGTCGCGCCACTTGTTGAATCCAAATCTGTAGAAAAAGGATGGGCGAATTGAAATACGCCAGGAGCCATAATCAGGGACGGAGACCGTAAGCGCACGCCATTTCTAGTATTGGGGTTGGCTCCATGATATGGGACAATTTTTCTATTTTTGGAACAAATTGCGCCATCGCCTGGGGCACACGCGCGTACATTGCTGCGAGGATTTTCGCGGATGTCGCGCAGGGGAAATGGCGTCCGAAATTTCCGAAATCGTTTAGCTTTTGGCCCACAACTCAACGCTTTTATGGCTGTTGGAATATTGCTTAAGTATTTTCGTCGTAAGTTGCTCCAGTTTGAGTGAACACAGTGCCGAATTTAGGTATGTCCCGCTTTATATTGCTGACCAAGTTGAGTTCCGCTGCTTCTTTTACAAGAACTTTACAGTACTCTAACCTAAATTTCACCTATGAAGAAGATTGACAGCTTTTCCAGAACACGGGAAAAAAACTACTTGGATATGTTTGGATATAGCAACGTTTAGGCCCAATAAGTGACGATAGATTTATGTCTGTAGATGCTGCTTAGTTTTGTTTGTGTAAAAATCCAATAAATTGTCTGTTGTCGATGAATAAGAGCGCTCGCTGATCAATGCGTGTTTTACACAGCAAGTAAAACATGAGAAATTGCACTTCGCACTTTGGTACGAAAACGTACATCCAACTCATATAATATCTCTAGTTTTTGAATATGTTTAAGGTTGATTAATGTTTTAGAACATGTTAAAAGCTTAGCTGAAAATATTTGAATACAGCAAAAATAATTAGAAAAGTTACGACGACGCTTTTAATCAACTGGAATAAAGATTTCGATTTTTTCGATTGAGACAAAACTCCTTGTCTATTTTATTTTCGCAGTGTTAAGTTTCACTATGTGAAAGAAACACACATGATGTTAGTAGCTTTTTGGCGAACGTTGGTGAAAATTGTTGTAGCATATCTCACCACGAAAGACAACGAAACAAATCTTTGTCACGATTTGTTGACAATCTGAAAACACCGAGTCGGACTTGAAAGTGCACGCGGTGCACTATGCAAATGAGCTACTCGTACGCGTCAGACTTTTAAAAACTTTCGCAAAGCAGCCAAACGAGCAGAAACAACAAGAAACTATCAAAAACAGGTTTTGGTTATGATAAAGCATTGTTTGGCAAACTCACAAATTAACTCAATACCGGAGTAAACAGTTTTCTTACAGAACTTTTCTCTAAAGAACAAACACAAAAGTTTACGCGTATAACTAGCCGGTGAGCGGATTTTGTTCATTCACAGCGCAAAATTAAAGAAATTCTCGACCTTGAAAAACACTCCTTTTCCATTAAATCAGAGCATGAAAGTACATAGAAGAGCCCTGGTTCTTCTTTTCTGCCTTATTCCCTGACAAAGCTGTGAAATCGGCAAGAGAATCTCGCAACTCTCACCATTTAATCACGCAACGTGACAACATCCATGCGAGAGCCCAAGACACGTGCGTGGATCAGCGCGGAAATCTGACGTCATGATGGCGCAATTCGTTCTAAAAATAGAAAAATTGTCCCATATCATGGGTCCGCGCAGATCCCAAGACTTACGGTCTCCGTCCCTGATTATGGCTCCTGAATACGCTCATCACAAACTACTGACGTAGATTTTATTCTATCCACCCTGAAATATCCCTTAGCTTGGAGATAAAAACTGTCACCTTAAAACAGCTTGAGTCATAATATATATTTTTCTGACTTGCATGTCACTTAATTAAAATTCTAAATTCCAATCTACTTCCTCTGAAAAAGTGGTCTTTTCACATTTTCTAGACACTACTGACACCATTTATATCGCAGTTTTTCATCTTCAAGTAAAACGGCGAATTGCGCTCCAAGTGGAAACCTGGTATAGTCATGGGGGGTCAACCCATATGTGAGTAGTGGACTAGCGTCCCATCCAGGGGAAGAACTATCTCCACAAGGCTTCTCTAATTCTTAAAATACCGGAACAGAATAACCTTTTTTTCCCTTTCAAGCTAGAAAATATACCTTATGATTCACACGAGGTGAAAATAAATGAATAAATAGATGCAAACCTATATTATGGAAGGATAATATCTATTATGGAAGGATAACCTCTATTATGGAAGGATAATGGCTCAGCTAATCAGAAAGAACGTTGGACACTCACGTGGCATAGCTCTCCTGCAGACCACACGTGGGCCGATGTTTGCTGTAGAACCTGTTCTCAAGATCAACTTTAGTTTCGCCGATAAGATCATCACTTCCTACCAAATCCCAGTCATAAACACCAACAGTCAGTACGGAGTCCATAGGGATGATTGCCTCAAATTCAAAGCACCTGCAAACATTGCAAGTCATACAAGGTTAGTGGCTTACAGGCAATAAGCAAGATAAACACAAAAATAAAGGTAGAAATTTGGAAGACTCATTGTAGTTAAGAACTATTGTGTGGCAGGCAGGACGAAAGTCCCTGAAATCAATCGGAATAACCCCTGCGCAAAACGAGCCCAAAGCTATGCTAGACTTCGATGCTCACTACTCTCGACAAGTGCTACAATTGTTCTTTTGGATAGAGTCATAGTATTAGATACATAACAACGTTTTAGAGAACCAATGAAAGCAGGCTTTATTCGGACAACACAGGTGTCCTATAAAAAACGACTTGATTACACCCAACATAGCTAAAAAAAGTCATTCAGACAGCCTCCCTTACCTTCCAAACACTGGGTTGAGCTGTTTTGACACGTAGTTATCTCGGTCCCTCACTTTGTGTTTACCAAGTGTCACCACAAGATATGGGTCAGCCTAAAGATAACAACAAATGACGCCAAGTTAAAACAAAGTTTTACCGATAAAGCGTTCTTTCTCAGTATGGCTTCCCGAAGAGATTATCCGTTTATTTATAGTAAGAGAAACTACAATTTACCTTTCCATTGACATCCGAAGGATGCAAATTGATGGCCTAAAAACACAACGAACACATTAAGAGAGTGAGCACATGACGACAATCAAATTAGAACCCGTTTTATGCGAACCCAAAGGGAAAAATTCCTAACATAAAATTTCCAGTGAGAGAACACTAAGCTAGATCACAAACCAGGGCCAGGTTGTTAAAGTGCCCTGTGACAAAAAATAAATTATTTTTTTCCTTTAGATTTCAAAACTATGTTAACTAAACACTAAGTGACCCAAATTTTAATCCTTGATTTAAAAAAGGCACCTGTTTATTTTAACTGGAACTTTCCTATTTAATGAACCGCCATTACTAAATGTAAGTTCTTGAGAGAGCTGGATCGAGGAGAAAATGACGTCAAAGGCTCACTAGTTTAAGAATGCGATGCGTGTGTACGCTGCAGCACGGGAGTTTTGGGCTTTCACACTTTTAAACTCGCACTTTGCATACATCATAATCTGCGTTCAAACGCAGAAATTTTAAGCTGGTGAGCCTTTGACGTCACTTTTGCCGGATCCAACCCTCTGAGGTCAAATCGGTCAGGTTTGAACGTGAGTGATGGCGGATCGTGAAATCCAAAACTTACACTCAAAGTAAACGACCTTTGGATAAAAATGAAAGGTCAGAATTTTGACAGTCAAGTGTTAAGCAGACACACTTTCAGAATCTCAAGAAAAAAAGGAAGTGATTTTTTTATCACAGGGGCACTTTAAAGGGGAAGGTCACTCCAAAAGGCGTATTATTTTTGTCACCACCCATAAAAAGCTTATGTTGAGCTAAGTTACTCAGTATACGCTTAAAATTTTACCTTGAATTTTGTTTTCTTCCTCTGGCTGTTGTCGGCAACAAACATATTCTCTTTGCGTTGGCATGATTTGACATCGCTCACAAGAACACCAAAACGTGCCTTATAACCGACCGTTTAATTCTTCGTTTTCGCTTTCGCTATCCTCAGGATTAGAAACACGTTCTGGCTCAAAACGGCAAGGTTGAAGATCAGCCATGACCTCGAGTAAACAAATACGCTTGCAAGACAAAATCTCTTGGTAAAGATGACGTCACGCTTAGCGGCCTAGCCCGACCTGGCCGCTGCGCATTTGTTTCAAAATGGCGTTTGCCGATGCCGGTTTCTTTGGAGACAAATTACTTGGGATAGAATGCACTTTAGAAGCTGAAACTTCCGTGAGTAACTTAATTCAATATAAGGTTTTTATTGATGATGACAAAAATAATACGCCTTTTAGAGTGACCTTCTCCTATTAAAAGCCCGTTTACACTAATTCATACTTTGTGTGGTTTCAGATTATTCAAACCCAGCCCTTTGATGGTTAAGATTTGGATTAGAAATACCTTTTCAGGCTACAAGTGAATTAGGTTAACAAGTTATTCGTCATCAGAACGTACCTTGATGACGTAAACTCGCGCCAGGACATTGACCGGCTCATTGCTGGGTAACTTGAGGAATGTACCAACAATTGGGTCCATTTCCACGTGTTCAGGCAGAGGATACTTCCATACTTTCAAAGACCCCTAAAATGAACCAAGAAAACTTAGCTTGTTAGTCAATTTCTTTCAAAGACATGCTAAAAATCCAGCAATTCGTAGTTAGTAAAAATACCTTAAATTTTCCTACAATCCTGTGGTCGTCATCATCATCTTCACTGGATTTCTTGCCGCGGTAGAGTGGGAATGAATGGAGCCAATCATTGAAACCATTGTACTCTACCAAGAATTCCAGCTCTGAATCAAAAATCTGTCAACATAAAGGGAAACCGCAAAACAAACGAATTACGATACCAACTCAATCCACAAACTCCATTGAAAAACAAAATTAAGCGAGTGCGTCAATCACTGCGTGACTCACACACTGTGTGAGTTATTTCGTGACACACCGCTTCAATCTTAAGCCTCTCTATCAAAGGGAAGCCTATAGTGCACAACCATTCATATCAAAATGACTTTGATTTGCATGTGAATGAGATCTCATTTCATATGAAAGGATGCTCACCAAGACTCGCTTTGAGAAAGAGGCTACAGGTAATTCGGAAATGGTCTATTATTGCACCTAATCCTAACCAGCTTCATTTTCAATTGCGCTCTCACCGTCAGTCTGGGAATTTTCTTTTTCATCTTCTCCTCCTCGGTCTCCTCCTCAGTTCTCTTTTCCTTCTTCTTTGAAGCTCGTGATAACTGCTGCTGCTCTTCCTTTCTCTCATTTCGTTCTTTGTCTTTCAGTGTCTCGTAGTAGCGTGACCACCAGTCCAGCGCGTCTTCGCCGTCTTCCTCTTCCTTGCCTTTGCCCTTCTCGCCTTTTCCTTCGCCTCCACCTCCCTCTCCCTTCTTCTTTTTCTCCTGCAACTCAGGTAACAAAACACACAATTCTAAGTTTTTAGTAGCATAACGAAGATGTTACCGAGTCTAAACGTTCCTTTACCTTCAAGGAAAAGCTCCAGATTCAAATTGTCCTAACAATAGTGCTACTACCCCTAGCACCGTACGGCCGTTTTACAGATGATTTCAAATGCAATTGAGTATGACGTAAAGATGGTAAGAACACATTTAAAACCACAGAAAAAGAAAAACAGAAGTGTTCGACTCAGGAATCTCGCCTTCAGGACAGTGGCGCAAATGCAACGAAATGCAAGTTGCTCTTAACATCTAGATAAGAAAAGTGCAACATTAAATAAATGTGCAGAGACTGGCACCACATTAGCACGAACAATCAAGCTGCTTCGTGTAACAACCTTTAGAAATATGACATAGTCTTGATGCACCCCAGGTGAAATACAGTGAGTCACGAATGATGTATATAAAGAGTGATCTACTGTACAATGAGCTCACCTTTAGAGTGTAGGCATAGAGCTGTGGTGGTGGCGATGAAACCATTGTAAGGAAGAAGAGATACGAGATGAACAGCATGAATGAATGAATGACGAGAAAAGATCGTCAAACGAGTACAAGTACAGAGTAATAGTCACAATCACTCCTCTGCTAGTAATGGTTTACAAGGACTATGAGAGAGAACATGGGAATTTTACTACCACAAGATTTGGCAGAATTGCCCCAGCAGAAGAAAAGATAGAAGAAACAGGATTCTCACAATGTGACGAAGGGCTACGCTTTAAGACTTAAACTTCAGTCTGAACATGAATCATTATCCAATTTAGCAAAACTGGATATCAGAACGCCACCCGACTATATCCTCAAAACATCTTGTAGCCAAACAAAGAAATGGGGATAACTGCCTTTGAAACATTTTAGAGAAGTCAGAAACAACAAAAAAACAGTAACATCAGCTGAGACATTAAAGCTGTAGGATGAAACCGTGCTGACCCATACAAGGTTTTAGTGTTTGGCCCTTTAACGTAGAACAACCAGGATAAACGGTCAGAGACGAGAGAAAAAGTTTAGAACCCAGTCAGAGAGGAACAGGGTGAGAGTTGTTACTAATACGTTGAACATCTGATCTGAGAAAATTAACAGAATGCTTCAAGACTGAGAAAGAGTGCACCGCGAGGAAAGTACGGTTTGCAAAAGAAAGCTTGGCCGGGGGAAAAGACTAAATATACAATGTATCACCAAAATCTCACAAGTGAAATTAAAACAAAAAATTGATAACAGTGAGGAGAATAAACATTGTATGCTTACATACCAGAGGCTCAGAATCCGCTGCGTCAGGAGGATCTTCATCAATCTCGATAGCCACATCAGCAGGCGTGTTAGGAACAGGTGACGTGGGACGTGATGCTGCTCTCGCGGCTCCTCCTGCTACAGCTTCTGTGATGGCGTGAGCAACAAAGACAAGTTTTAGTTTACCATACCCTTTGAATTTGGTTAATTAACAGCTGTTATAGCACTTATCAACGGAATGACATACCAACGAGACGAAAGGGTTAATTCTGCAGCTTTGTACTGAACCCTTCGCCCTGTTGCATGCCTATTTAAACATAAGAATAACTGACAGCAGATTTAACTGCTGTAACAGCTATTACAACGGTTTTAAATATTCAGTGTCAAAAGTAATTCGAACCCGCTTTGGCTTTGCATTGCTACGCTCAGTGATTGGTTCAAACGCCACTTATCCACATATCAGATGGAACACAAAGCCAAAAGGGACTTAGTTGGTCAACTACATTTTCGCGCGCATGGCCGTGTGTATATACTTGCTTCTTGTGGTCACTAAAAAATTCCACGTTCATGATTCTTGTGAAGAACCATTACAACAGCTTTGATGTAAGAATATGTGTGTTTTTCTGACCTGCTTTCTCTAGTTTTTCCTTCTCCTTCTCTCCCGTCTGCAGATAGCGGTGAAGCGAGTTCAGCACGTGAGTACCAACCAGTGTGAATCGACCAAATGTACGGCAGTCCCGGACACGGATGGTCAGCGGAGGGCAGTAACGTTCATTCTCGGGAAGTTCCTGTGTGTGTTTTGAAAAGTGTCATCAGTCAATTCTTGAAGACGTGACGGTGCTTGGATATCTTATCTTAGTTGTCCATTTTCTTCTTAACTTTTGTTTCGATTGAGAAGATATATCAAACACTCAAGACAGTATTTGATTACATTTCCAAACACCTCGAATTTCGTCAAAAATACTTCGCTGCTCGTCGTATTTTCATCCCTCTTCTCGATGTTTGGTTATGTCATCA
>CM042753.1:4448800-4462713 GCA_022496165.2 Catalaphyllia jardinei | reverse complement strand
CAGACAACTACAGAGACGAAACATCAGACATAATACAACACTGGACTTAAAATTTCCCCTCCCCTCTCTCTTCAATATCAATCAAAGAACATGCTTCTGTGGCAACACTAATTTAGAAGACGGGGATATTTTTAGTCATGATAAGTCTGGGCACGAAAGTAAACAAGAACTCAAACTCTTCCACTTTGAAAAGAAATTCTCAAATAATATACTGTCAGCGATTCTTGTGTAATCGAAATAAGTTTGAACCTTCTCAAATTTTTCTTCAGAAGCTCATTTTTAATGTTTGCTCCGCGCTTGTTGTGAGGTGGTGAAAATTCTAACGTATCTCTCGACGACCCCTGGTCACGTTTGGTCCAGATATTAGCAACGTTCCTACGGAGCCCCACCCAAGAGGCAGCACTCTGAGAGAGAAAAGCTTGCTGTAATGGCTAAAACTACCCACCTGAAGAAGCTCAAAGGCGGCAAGCAGCTCGCCTGCTTTCTCTTCTCCCCTAAAAATCTGGAACCACTCAAGTGCTGGCGGAAAGAACGGTTTCTCATAGGGCTCACAGGCCATCTTGACGATGGGTCTGGCCAGAGCACGTCCAATGAACTCCGAGTCACCCTATACAGAAGAAAACAAAGCTCATTAGATCTAAATGTCTCACGCTAAAAGACCTTCACGTAGGCACTCTGCTATGGACCAGACTACCAAAAATGCTGAACAAAATGATCACGTGCAGCTCAACTAAACCCACAAGTACAAATCACAAAATCTTAATATTTTATCCAGCAGTTTCCCCAAGAAGTTGCGTTTCATATTTCGTGCATAATAGTACCCTTTGAGTGAAAAAATGAAGGCGAGAAAACATTCTGGGACAGGTAAAATTACCTAGAATATCAAAAGCTTTGTTTCAGTGTAACTTAGTACATGTAATAGCACTTTTCAAGACCAGATGCTTGCACATCTGGGAGAAGAAAAAAATCGTTCACTTACTCCGATATCCTTGTCGAACACTTCAATGACGATGGTGGGAGGGTTGACAGCAATTTCATTGACGTCTCCCCAAAGAATCAAGTCTCTGAAGACCAACATCTGATCCCAGGTAGGACTCCTTGTCTCCCAGATCACACGCGTGTCAGCAACAAGATGTGTAAAGATAACACGACCAAAGGCATCTGTGATCAAAACAAGGTCATGCCATGAGAACTGTACAATAATAAAGTCCATTTTGTTTTGACTGAGAACATTTCTTCACTGTGATTGGCTGAGAGCAGATCAATTTCTCGTTATTTCTTACTTTGCACTGTAACGCCCCCGCACTCGCAAATTTTCTCCGTCACATAATAACTGAATGAAAGCTAAAGAAATTAAGGACTGAATTTGCACCACTGGTGATATATGAAAATTCTTTCAAATTGCACTCGCATTCATACGATTACCTCAACAAATCGAGTCAAAAGAAGATCAAGAAAACAATCTGATTGCACACGAATTTCCTATATTATAGTAACACTTCCTTTACTTATCCAAATGTTTGATCAAATTGTTTCTCACCTGAAAGCCCCGAGGCGTCACTGCCTATCAAACTTCTTGCCTGGTATGTGTGGGCTCGGAGAATGAACTTTTGTTTTTCTAAAATAAGTTGAAAGAAAATTTTGTTAATTTTCAGTTGATCAAAAACTTCTAAAAGATGTGCTGACATCTAAGTCTTGATGAATTTGATGACATGACGGTTTGTAGCATTCCTTACCTGTGTAGATAAGATGGTTTGGAGGAGGTGCCATCAACTTATGAGCATTCTTTGGCTGTAAAAAGATAATCGTACCAGAAATTGACTCTCAATTTAAAACGGACACGCTACAAGCGCAAGGCCTCTGTTTTGTTCAGAAATTGTTTTGCAATTATTTCACTCTACAACTTGGATACTCTTGGAGTCAAAAGATCTTAACATCACAAGCTGATTGGCTCGACATGTTTTTTTTTTTAAAAAAAAAATCCCCTTTCAACGAATTTAAATTAACACGACTGACCCCAGAAATCTGTCATTGCGATGCTTTGTTTTAACTATTTCAGCTTAGATTTCTAAGGCTTTACCGAAAAAACAGACTACTATACCGTCTGGTATCCTTTGGGAGCGTCTTTGAGGTAGTCTTTCTTATGTTTGTGGAGACCAAGCCAGATCATAATGTTTAGCTTGGCTTGAATCGCCCAGCCTTTTGGACCATCACCACGCTTTCCTGGAAGCTGACATACATAACAACAATATGAATTGTGTTAACCGATTGCCATGCACCATACATTATTTTAGAGACAATCATCCTAGTTTTCTTCAAGGGTAATTGTCACAGCAGCAGGAATGTGTAGTGTTTTAGTCTCCATTGTCCAAGTATGGATTAAAGTTGTCCTTTGAGCAATCACCTAATGCTGAAAATTGACCATTTTCTGCTCGTAATCTTAGAAAAAACATTTTTCAAAATAACAGTTCCGTTCCTTCTGAAAAACACCCATGCCAGCTAATAAAACCACTTTTCTTATGTTTGGACGTCAAGTATAATTTAGTAATTCCAGTGTTGCGATCTGTTGCTTTTCTTTTCTGCCGCGGTGAATTTTCGGTGACCTCTGTCCACCTTCATCAGAGTTGCTATAACAAAGTTAGTTATTGCTTGCGCTACAGCCCTGTTTTCTTATGTGTTATGACTTAGCCCTGTCACTGTATTCCAAATTTTTTGTTTATTGTACAGTTAGGGCACCAAGACACTCATGCCCTCAGAAAAGCATTTATCCAAGGTCCTACACCCTTACAGAGTTGACTAATGCTGCAGTAAAGCATGTACAATGTAGAGCGACAAATTGCAAGAACGTTTCGGAGTCATCATAACACCGTCATCAAGTTTGAAATGTGTAAAATAAACTGTTACAAATAGTTCGGCATGAAATGACTCCAATTGCACATTAAGGTGTCAGTCAGTTCTCTGATTACCCGGCACATTTCTTGCACCAAACACTTTATGCCATATTTAAAGTTAATAGGTTTACCCTGAGAAACACGGTTTGCATTCTGCCTGCATCTTTTCCTCTCTCCTCTTCCACCAATGAATAAATAACGTGCTGGCTAGGAAGACGAGTATACGCCACTCTCTTGCCCCCACACAGCATCCAGATGAAAACATCAGGGATTGTTTCTTGAGGCTAAACAGATAAGAGCAAGTTAACCAACTGGGCCACATACCCGTCACACCCTATTTAGTTTGGGTTTTGCAATTCGGTTTACAGTGAACTGCACTGTTTTCAGTTACGTCGCTATGTTGTGACTTGGTTTGTAACGTTGCAAGACTCCATCAGTAGTATTAATGAACATGAAAGCCAATGTCATAAAACCCAATTTTTGTTTATTACCTTGTCGAAATATGATTAACAATTCTGTAGAGTAGAGGACATTTCGTGTCGTATTACATGATGTAAAACTAGGACTAGGACCTCGTGGTCAGAAAACGAGTGAAGTTTTGAGTAAACACGGTCGTGACTATTACGACGACTCTTGTCTTGACTTATTACAATTCCAATTCTTTCTAACAGTCAAATATTGAAAACCTATAAGGTTGGTTTCTTTCAGTTTCAAGATTGGCTCTAGCTATATCTTGGTAAGTTCGCTAAATTTGCAGAAAGAAAAAATGAAGAATGGAACAGGAGGCACCAAATTATTTCATCATGCAGTAGAAGAAATCTCACCTCAATTGCAATGTTGAGTAGTCTCTGAAGCAAGGCATTCGCAGCCTTGAGATTGTCCTTAATGTGGCCATCATCCTTGGTGCTACCCTTTAGCTCCTGAGCTGACTGACAAACTGATTCTACCTCATACTGACACAGTTTCAGCCGCTCCTTGTCCAGCTTGGTGCGTCCCACATGAGAAGCAGTTGGCAATGACTTGACCAGGTTGAGGTACTGGCTGTAACACAAAAGAAATGTTAAAGTAGTTTTGTGATCCGCTGAGGAGCTTGTTTTGTATTTGTCGATGTTGCGCTGCACGCCCAGGTTGTTCAAAGGCCGAACAAGATAATCCAGCATTAGCGAGAATTTTGACTACTTTATTTATAACATTTCGGTGAGGTTTCCTGTTTATATTTTGTGTCCTTAAGTTTTGAGCTTGAGTAATCTCAAACTAGACAAAACAAAAGGATTGAAAAACATTTTTATACCAGAAACTGTGATACTATGGTTAACTTTTAATCTGAGGTTAGCATTAACCAGCTTTCGAACAGCCGGAAGTCTTGACAAGATCAGTCTTAAGAAGGGCAAATTCTCTCAGTTGATTTGTCTATCTACACTCCGTTAACCATCGACTTTTTGCAGATGACAACCGAGAAATGAAGTACTTAAACTTTGACACAGGAAACAGTATATTCCAGAAATTCTGCCGAGGATTTTACTCAAACGAGTTTGTCGCGTCACCTTGAAACACCGACTAAAATGAAGTGCTAGTTCTCTTACTTGCATCCATTGATAAGTTCTGCAAGGACTCGACTTAGCCATCTGTAAGTATTTGGCAAGTCCATCTTCACTCTTTCAAGACAATCCGTCAATCCATCCTCCTATTGAGAGAAAACAGGTTAGAGACACAGGCAGATCACGGCCTGTAATGACATAATCTGCATGTTTGACATTGTAAGAAAGAACGAGTCAAAAAATGAACAAACATGTACTGAAGGTGTTCTTGTTTTAGTGACATTTCGTGCCACAATTTCCAGCAGAAACCTCAAACGGGCAAACCGCTAAACAATAAACCAGTCTTTTTAGTGCAAGTTTATATGTATTTTTTAGCGAATGAGTGAAAAAAAGGGCTTTTTGTTGCCACTTGAAAATCAAACACTGCCATTGTCTGGAAATTCAATATGGCAGCCTCCTTCAAGTGAAATGATTCTTTCATGTTTTGTAGCTAAACTGGTAGAGACCACAAACGTCAAAAGCTAAACCCCTAACCTGAAACTGTCGTTTGGGGTTTGCCGTTAACAAGGAAACTGTAGCGCAAAATGGCACTGTTACCTTGTATGAGCTTACAACTCACCAGTCTCTCGCAGATCTTCAGCAGCACATTGGAGTTGTACAATCGCCTGCGATGATCCTGCCATGTCAACTTGATGTGGGTGCAGGGTTTGGAATCCTCCCATGGTATGTGGTAATACTGTCTGTCATTTGTCACTGGTCTGACAGGTGGGGTCAATGGGTGAATGAATGGGTTCTCGCCATTCTTGCGAACCTCATCCACTACCTCACCTGGAAGAGCTTGTCCATCAATTGTGTTACCATAGTTACCTGAAAAGCAGATTTTTTTGAAATTGCAGTGTTACATGAAGGTTGGATTGTATTTGAAAGCAGTAAAATTTGTGTCGAGGACAATAAACTTTACACGTACCAATACTCATTTCAAATTGTATCATCTTGTCACCGACTTTCCTCTCTATCATGCTTGCTTCATAGAAACAAGCAAATAACTGGAACTGGTCTTCTTTACCTGCTGCAGTCTGAGAAAACAAGCAATGAAATTATGAAAATACTCTAGCTAGGGGAGTCAAAGACATACCAGGTTTAATAATTATAAGCACTATATTAAAGAAACAAATTCATTGTATTACTTCCCAAAACAATATGACAATTGACAAGAGTATTATGTAACTTAATTGTAAATTTGCACGTTTATAAGGGCTTCATCAAGGGCCAGGCGCTGGGAAAATTGATCAGTTGCTAGGACAATTTTGCGTGGCTGGTTTGACCATCTAGCAGAAATATTCTTTGTTCAAAGAGGTTCAGTTTTAATAGTTATGGCAACCTGTGAAAACCAGTTGCCCAGGTTCTGCAAAAAACTTTAACAAAACCCCTGCGCTACTTACATCGGAGATGGGTGCTGTTGGCTCCACCTCCACTTGACGGATGCCTGCCTCAGATGCAGATTCACCAAACTCTGCTTGTACTGCCATCAGTAGCCGACCTCTGTAAGCCACACCTTCTCCCTAGAATCCCAAGGGAAAAAATGCACAAGTGTGATAAAAATTCAGCTAACCTTGTTAAAAAAGCACCACTGATAGGTCACGACATCTTGGATGAGAGCTAGAATAGGCCTTTTGCTAAATCTCTCCTGGAAAATGACTAGAGATGAAGCAGACAGCTTCTCCAGCCCCCTGGGCCTAATCAGCTGGCAACAATCATTTGTTTTAATTATTACTTCGTATAGTTTCTGTACAGCAAAATCATGCAACATTCATGTAAGGTTAGACAAGCACTGTTATATTAATTCCCAACCCCTCCAACTCTAAACACCTTAAAAAATACATTAATGTAATGCAGACCTGATATGCTATGCTCTTGGCCATTAACTATTGCTTTTCCTATAACGAAGACACCTACCAATCCATTATTAAGATCATTGTGTTCATCAAACAGCGAGTAGTCCCTTGTTGATCCATAAAGGTTCACCCAGCATGGGCCAAATGTTGGCATAAAACCTGTAAACATCAATTACAGGGCACTCTTCATGGTGATGGAAACGAATTATCAGATACATTTGAAATTCTAATAGTACAAAGTATTGAAATTGTGGTTAAAAAACAGTCTCCATAGCCCCACAGAATTTGAACACTGTTTCATTCCCATTTTCCTTGCATTGGCAAAGCAAACATCATAAACACAACTTAGACTTTTAGTTTCATTTTTTCCAATACTGTAATGATTTGATTTAACACCCTTCTTCCTACTTAAGTGACTATCTCTTATCATCAAAAGTTCCAACTAAATTCTTGGCAATAAGAAATCAGCTGTTGTTCACTGTGCGTTTAATGGACAGGTCTGTTTGATTCACTAGCCATCTTCTAAGGGTTTCACCTTACACCTTGTGTGATTATGGGTGGGCTCGATACTCATCAGTATAAAGCTTCAAGACTATGTTTAAATCTCTTTTATCAACAAGTCTTTGGCAGTGTGTAGCTGAAAAGATAGAGTTCCCTGACATACATGCCTGAAATGTTTGTTAATACTATGAGATGTTTGTTTTCAAAATTAATGCACCCTGTCGCCAGTGAGCACCCGGTGAAAATAAAATCATGTACAGTGTTGAAACTGAGACTTTCCAAATATTTTACTTCCTCTAATCAGAAGCCAAGTAATAATGGGAATGAAACACACAAGTTGTAACTAACCCTGTACCCAGTTCATTAATGCATGCTGAACTCTATCCAAAAGCCAAGTCCATCTGCTAGAATAATAACAAAACCGGACAACAAACAAGGGGAAGGGAAATTGTATATTGCTCTGTCTTTTAGCCAGCCAGTTCTAACAAGCTCATACTGCTAGGTTCATGCAAAAAAGATGCATTGAAAAGCAACCTTAAGGTCAACTTTGTAGCATGCAAAATGTGGTGAACGTAATATGTGACTTCCAGCAGTGAACTCCTCTCCTGGAAGAACTGCAACATGCATCTGTACCATTTTCATAGCAAGATGTGCATAGAGTAGTTTTCAGTTGAGCATCAAACGTTAACAGGCAATTACATATGTAGACTTTGGTTTTGGTTTTGGTTTAACTACAGTTTGAGACTGGACAAGTAGTCTAATTGGTAAGTAATTAGTTTGGTTTTAGTTTCACGACACTCAATTGAAAACCACTCTTAATTATCTTAATTTCTATTAATGTGTGATTACAAAAGTTTGAATAGCATGGGTGTTTCCTTCATGAAATTGAAAAATCTTCAGTGCATGTTCTACAATGCAAGGTCTCAAACTCCCAGTTTAAAGAGCTTAAAGGAATGACCATCTCATGATTTCATGATGTTAAGATTACTTCAGCATGATGGTGACGATTGCTCAGGATTTAGAATGTTATAATGTAAGATAAGCTCTGACCAAGGATCAAATTCCAAGCTTGTGAGCTTGATGAAGTAAGTCTATGTAGGCCATTCCCAATGTTGAGTCAGGCACTGTTTGAATCCAGAATATAAACAGACTTTCTTCTACGAAATGTATCAAAGGTGCTAATTGTGCCAAGTTTTAATTTGTACTAACAATGATGAATGATTATCCATTCTGCCTGTCACTGTGTTTTATTCATGCCACACCTTACATCTCATTATTATTAACATTATTATTATTGCAAGTATTATAATAATTAAATGTTATCATTATTATTGGTGTTATTAGTGTTAGTATCATTACTACTATTAGTAGTATAGTATTAGTCAGAGTATTTTGTTTTCAATTGCCGAAGCAATGCTTTATATATCACGGAATAGTTTAACCAAAATTTAAAAAAGCATTTTAAAGTGTGGCATGGAAACACAATGGCAAGCACCCAGGCATCAGTTAAAAAACTAACAACATATTTACCGATATCAGCAGGGTACTTATGAACTTCAGAGGCCGATGTCACCCCGACATGTTGCATAGTGACCACCAGCAAATTAACAAAAAAAGCAAAAGAAAACAAAATGGACAAAATACATTTAGCAAGTAAAGTATAGAAGAAACAATTATTCAAGCTTGAACTATAAAATCACCGAGTTGCACTCAGGGGACTGTGTTATTTTATGGGTTTCTTTAAGTACAGCTACCAGTTCATGTTATTGTATACAGACGGAATCCTAATTTCTCAAACCCTCAGTTTTTTAACCTCCTGATAACTTGAACCAAAAGCTGCTTCCCTCTCCTCAGTCAAACACTGTAATTTTACCCCTAATTTACCAAACTATCAGAGTTTTTTAACCACTTTTTGTTTCCCTTTGAGGTTTGATAAATCAGGATTTCGCTGCATATCTAAAAATGTTGCACCTCACCCATTACAGTTTTGAGAAAACCTGTTACTTGCAGGACTGGTTTAGAAGCATGGAGATTGCAACATAGAGACATCACAAAATATTTGCTTTATAACAAATTTTATGCAAGGTCACAGAGCAACATGAGCAACACAAGTCTGAATCTCTGGGACAAACTTTTTAAAATTCAGTTTTGTTCATTTTCTCAAAACTGCAATGCATTGCAATGACTGATGACAGAATGCTAGCCTTCTCAGGTTTTGACATAGCATGACATTGGTTTGTGTCTCCCACTTGCCAAAAATAGTTAAAATATGAACACCTGAGAACCTAGCTGGAGGGATGCAAACTACATACTCAGACCCATGCAACTAACATACAATGGATCCATTCCATTGGCTCACTTCCCTGTGGTAAAGCTGCAGGCACACTTTCATGTGAAAAATACACAGCCACCCCATCATTCTCACCTGGGACTGGAGTTTACAAAATGTACACCAAATCACTTTTTATTCCCCATTGACAATAATCTGCACAAACCTGAAAATGCACCTTGCTTTCTGCAGTTTGGCCTTCCATCCATTAAGCATCTTTATCACCACCAAAAGTGAACTTTTTGAAAAAATGTTTCCCGAACAAAGAATTTCAAATTACCAGGGAGTTGGTGTAACATGAATAGCAAAGAAATTGCTAACACCACAAACACTAATATAATATGGGTGTCAGTGATGTTTACACAGGTTGCCATTCACTTAAGCATTCGGGGACCACTTTAGGGACAACGGAAGGCCACACCCACAAAAAACAATATGCTTTCAAATTTATGCGGATAGTGTAGACGGGGCTCTTAATAAACTTGTTGTTATTTCAGACATGCAAGATCACTTTTTCAGTTGACCAGTTAGTGAAAGAGTCAGTTAAGATGAAAAAGGAAAGCAAATTAGGTTGATCATTCAGACTGACCCTAGAACAGACATTGTGGCAAAAATACGCCACAGCCTCCAAGTTGACAGGGAGAGGTCGAAGAAGTAGAATGATAGATGACCAGTTGGGAGGAAAGTGTGCAAGCACCTTTACAGTTTACCACTTTAAAAGTGGTGCATGATTTTACGCAAAATTTAACAGGTTGCAAGTTGTTGTTCTCTACAGAATAATAATTCAGTGCTTGTGATAGCAATACAGTAAATTACGTGAGAGAATTTACATGTTTTTATCCTGTTTATAGTTAATGAAATCCACGAAAGTAGAAAAAAATTATCAATTAAGTGAACTGTTTCAATTTATTTTTGTTTAAATTATTACCTGTATTTGAAAATGCAATAATTCCTAAAATTCCTAGACATTTTATCTTTTATATTCACATCTATTAGTACACAAAAACATTTCTCACTTTTTAAATGTCACTGATAAGGATTTATAATAAGCTAGTTTTAATGTCAAATTTATAGTTTGGGGTAGAAACTTTAGAAACCATCATAAAATTGATGCAGACCAGTTTTACTTATTTTTTTAATGCAACATAAGTAGTTATTCAGGATCTTGATTATACTATGATCGACACAGATAGCATGTTTTACACAAAGAAAGAACTACTGTGACTACATAAATTTATATCAACAATATAAAGGAGTAGATTGCATGCCACTTGTACTACTTTAAAGTGCAGGTACACACACGTACGTAGGAGTAAAGTTAACTAAGGATAGATTAAGATCTAGAGAAGCAGCCAGCAGGCATACACACCAGGAGCCTGAATTGAGCCAGGAACTTTTATGCCTGAACCAGGAATATAGACCTCTGAGAGCCACCCTGTATAGTCAGCCAGCTTAAGTTAGACATGCAGAGGCCCAAGCATAGACACACCCAAACCACCACCACACTTACAGGGTGAAGGAGATACTTGGAAACGCTACACTGTGCAAACTGTGTGAGTAAGCAATACTAACAACAACAGTTACAGCATGCATTTCATTGTTAACGACTGGTAACTGAAACAAGTTGTTGAGTTCTCTTCTGATAGCACAAAGTGTATTTCAATTTGGACTTGTGCATTGTTCTCATTTTTCTCTTGTACAGTCAAGCCACGGTATTATAAATAAAATGTGCTTTTCCATCTAAATTAGCACTGTTTAAAACGGGTTAAAATGCTGTTAGGGAACAGTAAACCTTAGTTTGTTATTTCACATTCACAACCAAACAAAATGTAGAAGCACAGGAAAATAAAACACGAGAAAGAAGTACAACAAGCTATTACAACTTTTCGTTTCTCCTTCCAAAAAATTGGAACTTGAACTGTTTGGATAAACAAGTCATTTTTTTGAATTATATTTGTATTCCTGGCTTCCAAACATGTTGCACGACATTAAAATGCCATATAGTGTTGTGTTATTTTGTTGCACATAAACTTTGTCTTTCCAATAAAGGGTTGCAACTAGAATTAACACCTTGTAATAACATATCTGGCTTGTCATGCAATGTCTTGCAAGCCGTGTGTTTCTTCTCTGCAATAAAAATTCATCTTACTTTGCATGCACTGGAAGTAGTTCCTGATCCAAAAGCAGAGCACAGAGTTATATTTTCTCTTGCAATGTGTATTCAGTTGCTTTCCACTACTTACAAAATGAACATAACAATTTCACTTTTTGAAGCTTAACAGCACAACCACCTCCTTCAAATCTCGAAAATACTATTATCATCTCTTTTTTTTCATAAATTTGTAAAAGTTCTTAAAGATCTGTATTAAAAAGAAATGCGTCTCAGGGGTGAAGTATAAACATGACTTTTTCTTCAAATTATTATGTTGCCAAATGTTATGAATTACGAACCACACTGTACCTTGGAATAAACGTGACAAATGATAATGGAATGATCTGATCAAACACTCTTTCTAATGAAGTGTTCAATTAGTTAATGTCATACATATATGCTGAAATATACTATGTGGTACCAAATGGTAGCTTAAAGAAGTAACCTTGTGATTCTGTTGGGAAAATTTCTGCATCTTTAATGTACCTGATTTTTGTTTGTCCTGAGGTCTACAGTTCAAATGTTTGTTGTGCATGTGAATTTAGGGTTCTGCAAACACTTAAATGGCAGTATTTCTTAACTAGATTTAGTTGCAGATTCAAGTTGTTGATGGTAATTTCTTAAACATGCTTATAGGATTAACACAGCTTCCAGCTTAATGAAACTACCAATGCAAAGTTTGAACACAGGCAACAAGAAGGAGAATTGAATGCCACTCACAAGCAAAAAAAAAGACAGGCAAGTAATATTTAATTTTACGACTGAGTTAGAACTGGCTGACTTGTCAGAAGAGTTTAAAGAGAGGTTACAAAATCAGTATTTGAAGGCAGATATTGCTTGCTCTACTGTACTTCTAGAGAAGTCAGTGTTGCATTTCAGAAGGCGAGAGAGCAACAAACAGGACCATAAAATTGATCTTTTACAGAACAGAGTGACAAAAATACAGCTTGAAACAAAATATAGCCCAGCAAAGAACAAAATAACCAAGGCACACATAAGAGAAAAAGGCAACTGGTCATTGAAGCAAAAGAAATAATAAAAAGAAATTAAAACACTTATAAAGGAATTGAGTTATTTTTGCTGTTATAAGTTAGAATGGATAAATAGAGCAGAACAGAAAATCATGAAATGCAGCAACTCAGCATGTTAAGTTAGTGATGAGCATATGAATTTCAAAAGCATTAGATGTTTTACACTTAGACATGCACAGAGGTCCAAACATAATTATGGTAAATATTAATAAACATACCACTAACTCAAGTTAACAAAACAAAAATTACATTCGACCCATTCTTTCAAAGGATTTGCATCGAAATGCCAAAATAACTTTTATTTGGTTAACCTCCTCACACCAGGCATTACAAAAATTTCATTGCAAACATAGAACAAAAAGGCCCCCAAACAAGTGGGCAATTTGATAAATTCTGGGCCCCAATCATTAAAGGGAAACAAGTTTTGCATATTTTTGATTGTCTAGTAAGTCATAGGGAGGATATCCACCAAAAAAGCAACAAATCTGTTTTGAGAAATTTTATTACAGGAATGTTAAGATTTTCACAACTGCATCTCAACAGTGTGTATAACATGTATATGAATGGGTAGACATTTGACAAAGACATCAACAAGAAAAGTGTATAATTCCATGTTAATAGTAACTGTTATTGGTATTAATTCTTAACAAGTAACTTACAGAAGAGGTATATATGGAACCATGTAGCCACGGTTCTATATAATAATTGAATTAGCATGATTAAAAAACTATAAAAGCTTCTGGCAAAATGTTAAAAAAACAAATTCAACATGTGAAAGCTGTCAACAAAACAATAACAGGAAATTAAACCTGATGGGAAATATTCAGTCCTTGAAAGCAACAACCTGCCTTTTTATGCTAATTCAACAGTTTATTTTTTTACTATTATCATTATTATAATTATAACCCTTCCCAAATTTAAAGCTATAATTATCTGCATTTGCAGCCAAGAATCCTGACAAACCTCAGTAACATTTCAACATTTCACCAGAATAATATTGTTTTTTTTTTAATTCACATATTTACAGAAACATTTTTGTTTTACAACAGGTTATTGTTGGTTATTGTAACAGTTATGCTGTTGTGACAGGTGTCCAGAAACATGAAAGGGATCAGCAAAGAAAATGAAGTAAAATGTTGCAGTGTTAAATCATATTAATTAGTACGAGATGTTACTTAAACCATTAACAGTAACTGTTGTTGATGTCTTTGTCAGTAAATTTCAAATAATGGAAACGAACCAAGATTCAAATAAAAAAGCTGTCTACTAGAAGTTATAAATGTAACATCACATACCATTAGCTCCATCATTGGATATCCTGGACAGGTCAATAAAATGTGTTCCAATAACCTCGTCAGAAACAGAATCACTGCAAGAAAAGTACATCTGATGATGACAAACAGCCTAAAATGTTTGGTTTGAACATTTTTATTTTTAACCATCTCTTAACCTTTTAGCCTTGTATATGAAATATAAATAACGTATATCTATTCAGCAGAAATTTATAGGTGGACAGATTGATGGATTTTTTAACTGATGTGACTAACAAAATCCCAAATGGACCATGGTCTGTCTG
>CM042753.1:4432951-4448400 GCA_022496165.2 Catalaphyllia jardinei | reverse complement strand
AAATTGCAATGGCCTATTGGTGACTGTATTAACAGAGTTCCACTGTATTTGAAATGGATGTTGTTACCTGTCCTTCAGTTGAACCTTCATTCGTCTGCAAAGTGGAGGAAACTAAGGAATAACAATTACATTATTATTAGGTCATATTAATGTCAACACGTCAAATACAACAGCACATCAAACCAGATCTGAATACGACCAAACAGGCATCTTGAAATTACCAATTCTGAGAAAACAATCTGCTCATTCCACTTTGGTTCATATGTGTTCTTTTTCACTGTTGTTCTAGCCTGTTATTCAAAGAGAAATGAAAAATTAATTCAGCAATATGTATGCAAAAGTAATGCATTTAATGATACCAGTATGTAAGAAATTAAGGTGATTATCATCCCAATGTAAAACAAACTCACCTTATGCCCCGCAAAACAGACTTCCACGTAAGGGTCTACAAGATCTCGCACCTGAAAGAGTAACAGAAATTACTTCACGAAACCCAACTTAGGAATTTGAGTACATTAAGAAATGATCAGCACAGGTCTGCAGAAAGAACCACATCAAACATCCAGAGACACAATGTGGACTCCTGTAGATTGCAGTATCACATAAAGCCTCTCTTCATTATTTGGGAAGTGACATGTACACCTATAGCAGATTAATCCAAACCCATGGATTTACTAGCAAATAAAATAAATTAAGCAAATATTTAACAGGATAGGAATTTGCAGTGGCACATCCCAAAGAGAGGGTCTTCATCCACTGTTTCAATTATTGATTCTTAAGGAGGAAAGACAACCTAAGATCCTGGAGAAAAATCTTCAGAACAAGCGTAAGAACCAACAAGCTCAACCCACTCATTGGTGGGAGATGAGTGTTCTAACCACTACACCACTACACACCCTACACCCGCCTCCCCATTTAAAAAAAAAAATATATATATTTGGATTCAAAACCAGAGAAGGTAGCCATAATACATCTGAATATCAAGATACAGGTATGGTTATCACTAAAGAAATTGGTTATTGACAGCAAAATATTCAAGTTAGCATTCAATTAGTTATCAGAATCAAGAGGTAAAAACAGGAAAATTATAAATTTCTACCTCTCCTGTGAATGCTTTCTTGACATTGGCCATGAGACCACTGTTCACTATAAAATAAAAAAAAGATAAAAGATTACAACTGTACACATAGTTGCCATAACATTAAGTGTAATATTCCCAACCAAGTGTTGGTAAACATCTGTACACTGTACTTTAAATGTGCCAAGATTCCCAATTTCATTCTGAATCTGATTCTAAGGATTCTAGAAAATAACTTCAGCCTACTCGCTGATGGACATGGTCTACCATGATCCCCACGTCATAAATCTACTTACTCTTTGGCAAGCCTTCAGCTCTGTAAATTTTCACTAAAATCTTGGCTTTTGGTCTTTCGGCAGGAACTCCTTCAGGTAGCAGAAGATTCCTGCGGAATGCAATGTGTTCTATTTTGAATATGACTCTGCTGCATAACATTCTAACTAACATTTGGAATATGATCTTTTTAAGCCTGTGACCTTCAGAAGTAACCTTCCACCAAGAAGACATGTTGTTGCTAAGTGTTACATGTTACGTTGCAGGTTCAATTTTTCACAAAAACAGAACCACAACATACTCATTTTCACAACTTTGTTAACAAGTTCTGAATTGTCCCATTGCCTTGTTCTCACAGCAAATGTCTCAGTTCAAAAGAACCTTTACTTGGGCCTCTTGGTGGACTTCTCAGTGTTGTAAATCTGTCAAGTCAGTCCCTTAATTTTCTGTAGGGGTTGACTAGAAAAATCTTTAAAATGGTACTATTACGACAATTGCATCTTTCCTATTGAAGCCACTTTAAAACATAAACGTCAAGTAATCTGTATAAAAAGTAAAATGCTGTTTACTTTTTTCAAATATCTCTTTTCGTTCCAGAGATATTCAAGTTTTAAAAAATTTGCAAATTAGCCAAGTGATGACGTCATGTACTCAACCAAATTTTGATCTAACATGATGAAAAAAGATATCTCAGCCAATTTGTAACAGAAATGTTTGATTCTCTGCAGTAAGGTTCTACTTAAGGTGCAACACAATAGGAGCTTAAAAGTTTTGGTACCATGGCAACATACTGGGTTCCAGACCTCTGCAATATTAAAGGCATTTCTGGCCACCTTTAGCGTTCTATTCTATATTTGCAATGGTGCCTCGTATGTATGATCCAGCAAGCATATAAATATGTTAGCTCCAATTTGGGGCCCTGTTTAGCATTTTTAGAGCCGAAAATCACTAACATATTGAAATCAAGTGGGTGGGGACTGGAACAGAGTGAGTTGCCATGGGAAAAGAATTTTTAAAGCCACAAGTGTGTTTTCTGTAGAACTATTAGCCTGCCAAGTTTCAATGATCGACGCTGCAAATTGGCCCAGACAGCTCTACTTATGTACTTGAGATAGTACTGGGTTGAGTGTATGATGTCATCAGTCATTTCATTGCATATTTTACACATTTTTCAAACTTAAATATCTCCATAACTAATGCAGATAATTGCAAACAGTAAACAGCGTTTTGATTCTTTCATGGAATTCTATGTGATACACCTAAAATATCAAGGGGTAAAAATTTGATCATAGTACCACTTTAAGCCACTAAATCTGGATATTTCAACAGGGAGTGATAATAACCAAGTGAAACTAAATGTTTAAAATAAAAAAAAGAAAACTTCCTTACCCTTCAATATCATCATCACTGTCCTTGATACCTGGAGGTTCCTGCATACATAGAGAATAAGAAACATTCATTTTATGATATTCAATTGAGAGTCCTGGAAGGGAGGCTTATTTCTAGTTGTATTGATAAGCGAAGAGGTTTATAGAAGGGGAATTCAAAGTAAGGGACTCAAAGTTGCACATGTAACAAATACAAATTAATGCAACAAATTTGCCATAAATATATCTACTTGTCTGAGGAGTACCTGTTCATGTTACCACAGAGCCAATTCCATATCAACAGTAAGTTAAGCTGGGTGTTACTAAACAACACCACCTCACCTTGGCAGGATCACCTTTACCAAGCACAGTAATATCAACTTTTAGGTAGCCCTGATGAAAGAAATTGTTACAAAGTTTGTCAAAAAACTTGGCTATGCACTTTCGCAAAGACAGAAAGACTGACTGAATCAACCTTTATCATAGTAGGCAGGTAGGTAGGTATAAAAGTCTGCATACAAGCCAAGTGGCTCATCAGGTGGAGCATATCCAGGGTATCAGAGTTTATCATGATAGTAAAATGTAACAAAATCAGCAAATCCACCTACCTTGATGCCTGCACCAGAAGCACCCAGTGTTTCCTCTGGATCTGTCATCACTGCCCATCGGCGGCAGAATCTGTGATCTGGTTGAGCATACACAGTTCCTACATCCAGCTAATTAAACAAAAGATGCAACACATTAACGACACCAGTTGCTTCCAGCAACTTCTTCAGCACAAGAGAAATGGCCAGTTGGTTGCTACTAGCACTGGTACATGAATTTCACAAAACTTCCTGCCTCCATTGAACTACTACCCGTAAACTATATATTTTCCTGGTTTTCTTAACTTCACCTCAAAAGTTCAAAACAGTTTCATCTTACCTTGAATGCCCCAATCAGGTTTCCCTGACTGACAAGATTCCTCCCCGTGAAAACCTGAAAACATTACACCATAGAAATCTTTACATTTATTAAACAAAAATGTTGTCAGCTAGCTCAAAAGCCTAGGCCAGAAGGAATCATTATCAACAATGAATATGTTTTTAAAAAAAATATATATAAATATACCTAACAATACATCCCACCATGTCTGATGCCTATACCAGAAGCACTTACTGTTCACTCTCCAGCAAAGTATCACTGAGAACAGAACGCAATGACTTCTTATGGCAATTTGCTGTGCTCAAGGCAACTTCGTTTGATTTGATAACGTTAATATGAATGTTTGTATTGATCTCTGTTTTTCCAATCTCCTAGTTCCATGTATTTGCCAGAGAGTTTCAACTTTAGGGGTGTCTGTATAATCTCCAGATATTGGGTTTCCTGTCACTTCTGACTCCGGCCCCCTTAGAATAATGTTTTCAGTCAGTCTTGTGATGTGACCATGAACTTAAGTCATCATTTGCTCACATACTGTAAGCAAGCATTCACAGTATGAGTCCGTTAGCTAAGTTTGGAATTTGTGAATTGCACTATCCTCTTGGCTCAAAGTAAACAATCTGTAAGTTAAGGTCTCATGTTTTGCCGTTCAAGAAGAACTGTATTATTTTGGAATTTTACGCATTTTTTGGTAATTTTTAGAAAACCACACACTAGCGATGGGAGTGAAGAGTTACATTCATGTTGTTATGATATAATATTGTGTATCGACACACACCATGCAGTTTACTTGAGCTTGACCCCTCTGTAAACTATGAATTTTCAAACTAATCTTTGTTTTTTAGAGGAAATAGAAGACAGATACTATCATGAATACTGACATCCCCTTAGTTTGTTACCTACATGTAGGTCCAATTTTTCTGGCCTCTTGGTGTGGATAACACAGTTCTTCTGCAATCCCTGCCGTGACATTGCCGCGCCTCCCCCCCCCCCCCCCCCCCCCCCCTTATGCTCTCACTTTGTTTAAGCATCTCATACAAACCAAGCAGTAGATGAGTCACCTGGAAGTTGATGATCTTATCAAACAGCACCATAGGAGGCATCTTGAAGTCAAAGACAAAAAACTAAAAAAGAAAATAAGTGCAAAATAAGAATTAAACAATTTATGAATTAAAATTAAAACAAACATCCAATGTTATGCCAAATGTTCAGAGAATTGGTCTAACCTCATCCCAGAAGGGACAATTGGTCTGTTCCTTTATTGTTGTACTCTTCTTTTGATTTCCAACATTTACAGTGCACACAGGATCAATCTGGGTACCTGCAAGTTGACGCCCCTCCAGGATACGAATTTGTATCTAGTGTGTAATCAAACATGAGGAATTAACAACAACAGTGTAAGTGAATGTTCAAGTCATGGGAAGGAATGGTGGCATAAAAACAAGCTGCTGTCAAAAAACTGAAAACTTGTCACATCATCCCCACAAGCAAAACTGAAATTTATATTGGTCAGTTCAGAAGGAGCC
Source organism: Catalaphyllia jardinei (assembly GCA_022496165.2). Taxonomy (NCBI): domain Eukaryota; kingdom Metazoa; phylum Cnidaria; class Anthozoa; order Scleractinia; family Caryophylliidae; genus Catalaphyllia; species Catalaphyllia jardinei. Next base: position 4,443,235 of record CM042753.1, on the reverse strand, counting down.
AATAAAGAATGTAGAAAAATATGTCAGGGCTCTGTTCTAGGAACGCCCGAGTGCCTCAGGCAACTAACTTTTGCCTTTGGGCGACTGGAAAACTTACTTTTTTCATACAAGCTTAAGTGTTGGGCAGCAAGGAACCTTTGTGCTCAAAGCATTAATTTTTGGACCACAGCCTTAAATGTCACTAAATAAACACTTATGGCCAGGATCGAACGCAAGTATTGTTTAATTAGTACTTGTTATTTTACATTACCATATTACTTCCAATTTGACAGAATTCTGCATGTTTTGGTGACTTTTTACCAATTGATGCTTGGCATAAGGAATTTGAATCTCATTAGCATTCAATCCTGGACATATCTGTAAATAAAGACCTTGGTGTGTTGCATGTTGCAGTTAATTTTTGGTTTCAGTTAATTTTCTAACTAGGTGATTTTATTTTTAACTAGTTAGTTTTTTCTAACCAGGTGATTTTAGGTGAGGTTAGGTTTAGAGATAGGGTTAGGGTTAGGGGGGTCAATAGGTTAGGGATAGTGATAGGGTTAGGGCTGGTGTTGAGCATGTTATTCTTTTTAAGAAACACCCTCCCCCCCCCTCCCCCGCCTAAAAAAAAGTGGAAAAATCCCCTAGTTAAAAAAAAACTAACTGGGTAAAAATGAAATAACCTAGTTAGAAAAAAAAAACTAGTACTAAAATTATAAAATTAACTGACACCAAAAATAAACTGTAACACATACAACATCTTGCAGTCACTGTGTCAAGATGTCAATGTACATAACAGGTTTTATCAACTGTACATGTAGGAAAAGAGTACACCATAAAACCCATTCCATCTTGTAAATCCAACCTGATAGTCTTGTTCTCTCACAGACATTTTCTTTTCAGCTCGCACTCTGGGATGGGCGTGGCTGCTGTAAGGAAAAAAGACAGAGGACATTTTATTTAAGGAAAGCCAGAAAATTAGCTCATGTATTAAATGCCTAGTGCACAGTACGTGTATATATCAAATGACCTTTTTAGCATAATAGCAACTGGTTTTCTTTCAAAAAAATGTTGGCACAATTAATCCATCATTAACTCGGTCAGGGATTAGAGAACTTATGTATCGGCATAAGGGATTAATCCCAGGGACATGTACTACACTCACCTGACTCCCCCTCTTCAACCAAATGTTCAGATTCCTTAGAGTGTCATCATCCCGCAAATAAACAAGTATGGCATGTAACACTCTAGGAAGATCACCCCACAGGTGGCTCTCCTACCCTGTTTGCTAATAAGCCCTCTCATTCTATAGCAAGGTAGTCTCGAGTAAAAGATGTTCAGATTGGTTCTTTGTAGGATGAGATATTCCATATAGACTGTTTTCATCTTGCCCACTCAGTTAGCCAATCACAGTGCAGGATTCAGCTCATCTTATATAATAAAACAAAGGAACTTACCACTTCATACTCATGCTCCTGTCACTATGCATACTGATCTGTGATCCTCTGCGACTTCCAAGCCCTTCGCTTCCCTTCAACATTGCGTCAAATGGTGAATCTCCAGGGGAAATAAACCGCCCACCCCCTCCAATGGAAGCAGGCATTGACTCCTTGCGTGGCTGTCGATGACTACTGGAAGTAAGGCTTGTCATTGACTGGCTTTTAGATGCCTTACTGCCGAATGTGCTACCCATGAATGAGCCCCTTCTTTCTGTGTCCCTGTTAACGCTGTACTGGTGACTGTATGGATCCATTTGATACTGATTGTCCGGCATATAACCCACTTGGGGTGGGGCATCAAGGGTGTCATTTATGTTGTTGACCCACTGGGACACATTTCCTTCTGGGGGATTGTACTGTAACTCCAGATCAACAGTTGCCTAAAATTGGAATTTGTATAAACATATTATAAGAGAGATATGAATTTGCCTAGTATAATGCAAATTTTTATGTTCTTGCAAGGGCAGAAAGCCATGGAAAAGAGGGGACAATCACGTGTGATGGGGAAGAATAGACCAATTTCGATATATTAAAATTCAGTCTCAAACAATAGACCTCAGAACAAGACTCTGGGGAATAAACTCCACAAGTTCTGTATTTATTCCCCAGAGCCTCGTACTGAGGTCTATTGTTTTAGGCTGAATTTTAATATATTGAAATTGGTCTATTAAACTTAATTGTTATACCTCCCAACTCAAATACGTTTTATGATTGGAGGAGAACATGTCACCTGTCGTGGGTCAAAACTCACTAACTTCCTAAGGCGAACAAAACTCACTAACTCCCTAGGGAAACAACAAAACAAACTTTTGACTCCCACATGATCAGGTCATGCTCCTTGAAACCGTGGCTCTTTTTTTGTGAGCCAGTTGGTGTAAAGCAAACAATTTCTTCGCAGTTTTTTTCTAGTTTTGAGTTGGGAGGTATAGAAAAACACTTAATGACTGGTCCCGCAGGAAACAGTGAGTACTATTTCCCCTTGATCTCAATGTTTCCTGAGGCAAAACATTCAGGGACTTGGGGAAAAAAAATCGTTTCCCTTGGGGCCAGACATTAAGTGTTTATTAAATCTTAAATTTGGGCAAAAATTATATTTGTGGCAAGAGCTACTTATTATAAAATGAAATGTCATGTAGATGGATTTCATGAATGTGAAAAACATATGCTTGTTAAGAAAGGCAAAGCTCTGTCTCTGCTCCGACATGAACTACAGTGGTACAATGGAACTCCACATTACAGCTGCGCCTTATTTCGGTCCACAAAAAGGTACAGTCATTCATTCTCTTATTCAAAGAACCCCTTTTATATGGCCACTATATTAATATAGCCAAATTTTGAGGCCTATTCAATGCTCCAAGCTCACTTTTTCAAAAAGTCGCCTTTTCGCGAACTTTAGTTGTAAAATGGTCGCCATAAAAAATTCAGTTGCCAGGAAAAAAAAACGTTAAGGGAAGGACACTTCGTGACATATTACACATCGCCAAAAAGGGGAAGACACTTCATGACATAGTACACGAAGGGCCAATGCACCAAACACCACGTTTTCATCACTTTACTCTGCTACAGTAAGTTTACGCATTCATGTCGAGTTTCTGAACGACGAGAGGGGTAAAGAGAAAGACAGGTGATGCTGCCGCTTGTACTATTAATTAAATTTGTCCTATTATTGATAATTTTTCAAGTAAGTTTCTCTGGCAGATTTTGGTTGCCAAATATTTTTTTCCACTCGCCACGGCAACCAAAATGGTCGCAGCTTGGAGCACTGCTGTTGATGACCAGATTAATGCAGTTCAGCTGTGCAATGTACTGTACTCAGAGAAAAAGTTCTGAGTTGTTTCACAAGAGACAAAGCTATGACCCCTGTGCTTTGGTCCAGCACTCTGCCGCTGAGTTACTGGCTGGGACTACTAGGATCGAGGCTATTTAGGTACAATCAATATAGTTTCAAATATGTTAAGCATCCTGTACACTGCTGAGATTGAAATTGTCAATGTGTGAATTCAAAATGTAAGCTACAAAAGAAATGATCATGGTATTTGCTTCAGCTTTGCATAAGAAAGATGTCAACTAGTCAAGCTACCCGGCAAAAATTGCAAGATCTTTTGGTAATTTGGGTCAAACCGTTGACTTTCTGCACACATGGCATACCTACATCTAAAACCTGTACTCAGATATTATTACACTCCTTTTTGTGTTGTACTTTTCTTATTTCCTTTTTTCTAGATTACAGTCTCACCTTTAGCACTGTGTTATTCATGTCTATAAGACTTTCCCTAACCTCCAGGTGGCCATCTTGTATGAGTTTCTGGAGTACCATGCGGAATACTCCAACTAGTCTGAAAATAAAAAACTCGTGAAATGGTAACTTTCCAGACTGTCATTGAAACTATTGAAAATAGAAATGTGTTATTCATATGTCAGGGAATGAAAACAAAAGTGTTAGTGTTTGCAAACACATTCAGCATCACATGATCCAGAACACCTTAAATAATCAACCCACCTGTTGTTGAAGATTTTGTTGAAGTTATAAACTTCAATTTCAATGAATTCACTGGGGTCCAGTGGACTTTCCAAGGGCCACTCAAAGTCCTGTTTGACAAATCAGACAAACACAAGGTAAAGGTCTAGACCCATTAAAACTACATACACATGTACAACATTCAAGATTCTTTACTTAGCTTTTTCTTTCAGCTGCACCAAATTCCCTCTTAGAGCTGATTTAAATGGTGATTTAAATGGTTAAAGGTTTTTTATGCTTTGTTTTGTTTTTATAAACAACATCTCACAGCAAGACTAGCTTGGGTCCCAATCACATGTATGGCGAAAACCTTGTCATAACAATACATATTACAAGCAACATGGATTGTCTTGATGACCATCAGTACAGAGAATTTACTCTAGCATCAGAAATTTGATAGTAAATCAACTGACCTCATCCCAATCAGCTTCAGAGCAGTTTTCAATAACACTTGTCTGATAAGTCACTCCTGCAAGGAAACAAGCAAAATATTAACTGACTTAAGAATGGTGTCGATAAATGATTATATATTATATCCTGTTAATATGGCCCAGTATTCATATTAATAACGCTTTTACCAGCGGGTAAAACGCAGTTAATGGAACATGACACCCGTTGAGGGCAAGGCTGATTTTCGTCGTCACGCAATACAGTAGGATAAATAATAGAACAATATTGAATGCTAAATTCATGTATGAATGTTCACTTATCCTAGCAGTTAGCACAAACGCTATTCATGTCTGTATTTTAGCGTCTATCTTGTCGTGTAATCTAGTGAAATATCTTAGCTTTTCCTAGATTGGCCCGTATATTTGTTAGCCCCATTCATGGCTCATAAGCTCGCCACGTTGCGTCTATTTAGCTTATAGTACAGCTGTACCTATTGGTCTAACTTTAAGACACTGTCTTGCTATATAAATCTCAATACACTGCCACAGGGCATAATCCTGGCAGCTTGCACGAGAGTACACAGTTTATAACAATTTTTCTGTAAAATTTCCCACCCTCCCTCCCTGGGAGAAGGGCTTTTGCTTGTTATTTGCCAATAAACTGGGGTCACTCCTTGTGGTTCGGTTAAGTCTGCGTAGCGACTTCCCCCAAGCTTTGGCATTGCTTGTGTCTTGCCATCTTATATCCTTGCCTTTATCTTGTCCGATCCAGCCTCTGCTGTGCTGGGGAGATAAGTAAGGCTCTGCCAATACTCTTGTTCTCTTCCCGCGTTAGTGGGGGAATAAGTGAGGCTTTTAGTTTGTGCACATGTCATGAAGTCGCGTCAAACCTGCCACAGGGCTGTGTCCCCCAAAATTACGCCATATTGTTGTTTGCTTATTTGTTGCCGTTACCTTACCTAGTTGCGTTACACTCTGATCTTAGTTTAAACAGTGGAATAGTGACATTAACTGACTTATATAATATTATCTCTGGAAAACTGTAGATGCTTCCAAGGACCAATCTGCTCTCTGTGTTGGGCCAAAATTCAAGACTTTTCCTTAGACCTACCATTACATGGTTAGTTCTGCAAACAAGCAAGGTGAACCACATTCTCTATTGATTACCCAAGCAAACAAGTTAGGGTTATCTTGCCCAATATGCAGAGTGACACAAAAGAAAAATCTTGCTCTAATACTGATGTTGGCTTTCTTTTGTTGCATGTTTATGGGATGTATTCAAAAGGCTCTTGGTCATTATATAGTTATCTTGACCTCATGTTTGGTCAATAAGCCACATTTATTGCATCGCCAGCTCTGTGAGTAGGCAAGATGAACCAAATCCAGCCCTGTGATTGGTTACCCAAGTAGGAAAGACACATATTGAGCAATCTTGCCTTCTTGGGACTATCCACTGTGTCCACCGAGGAAAACATCCCGAAAAGCCATATGATAAATTAATCTGTTATTGAACAAGCTTGTTCAGTCAGGATGGCCTGATTTTGACCTTGCTCCTTTTTTGGCAAATTTATTGACCTCAACTCAGTCTCGATCACAAACACGCAAAAACAATTTGGCCAATATCCAGCCATGTTGACCTCACACCTGGTCAATAACTTATATATACATTGCTACTTTCATTCCACTTAAATTTTACATTTTATCCCAGAAGAGTCACTGTAGTCGCTTAGAAATAGACATGAATGTCACAGTTCACTAAAAGATTTCAATTAGCAAGTCTTTATTTATATATATTAGTACTTAACATTAAAAAATTTCAGAGGAAGTGATCTATGTAGACTGGAATTGAAAAGGATCTAAAACAACTAGAGAGTTTTATCTGATGACTCTCCATTTTTCACAGTTAAATGCCTGGAATGAATTAATCTACTACATGATACCACACAAAACATCTGAGCATTAAATTGATCTGCAATCAGCACTTGGAATTTTAATCTCATAAATCATGCAAAACTACCAAAAAATGTTTTTTTTTTGCAAAGTAATATGTTTCATTTTGATTTCTTGGAAATCCTTTGCAAAGATGTCGCTTGCTAAAGATTTTAAATTAAAAGTACAATCTAGATCAACCTACTTTATTTACATGTAGATAAGCCCCTTCACGTTCACAAGATGACAACCAACAAATAACGTAATCTGAGACATTCTATACTGTCTTTCTAGCATAGCACTGCAGTCTATAAATTTATCACCATGATAAATGACTTTTAGAAACGAGCAAGAATGTAATTTCATATATCTTCAAATGTTATAAAATATCGAGAATTATTACAGTCCGAAAATTAGAATTTACACCTTAAATACTAACCTACGATAGCCCTATAACAACACGTAACTCAAACAATATTTCGTTTTTCGTTAGACCATATCCTTTCTCAGGCTTGCTAAAAAGTTTGACACAAGGAGAAAATTAAATTTGCAATGTGTTTACACAATAGGGATTATGATACACTTTAAGAAATTCTCACGATCTACATTTCCTGCCGACAGAATCAAGATACCCTTTTGTAAACAGGGAAATTATTTTTGAGTACAACAGAATCAAAACTCGTCGCCTTGCTCAAAAAAGGTTCGACGTTAAAACATTAGATTTCTTCGCAAATGAAGACATACCGCCATATTTATTCCGGAAGCGTTCGAGGACATTTTCTCGACTGACCAACAATCACAATCTTTGTCCCAAAAACAATTACGAAATGAGCTTATGAGGCCTTGGGGATATGACGAAAATTTTCACTAATGTCAAACCAATAAAACATTTTTTTCTGAAATATGAAAATAACCGCGAAACGTCAAAGAAATCCAAACTATGTTGGTCTGCACGCTTGAGCGATCCTGTCGAACGCGATCAGTTTACGGAAGGAAAGAACACTTGAGAAACTAGCTAAAGATAAAACTCCTCAGATCTTTCGTATATTATAATAAGAAAGTTCTTTGTTGAGAGTGACCGCCAGATTTTCCACTAAATTGTATAGTACTTGTCTCAGTTAAGCTTAATTTGAAAAAAAGTCTGCGGAATATAGAATTGATGTCAACTCGATAAATATCAATGCCAGAATATAAACAGAAGTATACAGATGTGTTGTCACCGTCAAACCAAACTTTGTTTTAATAAATATGATGTGACTGAATCGAGTTTAAGCGGGATTCTTCACAGTGACGGATAAAAAATCGACGTAAAGGAGGATATCTCCACCAAACGCATCCGCGTATAAAAGCCAAACGGAATTAAGCAGAACTGTAAAACTTGAATAATTATAAAGGAAAATTCTCCAGCCAAAACAGATAAACCAGGCCAGGAAAAAGCATGAAACTCTTCGGAATAATTTTAAGGCGATAAAAACGGTAATTTTGAAACTAAAACTATATAAAATAACTTAAAATAGCGAGAGCGGTAGATAAGACGCGAATCTCGAAGCCCGCTAACAAACTTCACTGCGTTCGACAAGAAAGCTTGTACAGATCATTTAAGCCTTTGACAGCCGCTAATTCTAGAATATTTCTCAACCAACATACCTCTGAAAGTGACCCTGGCTATTCGGTCAGATCTTCCTCGAAGATTTGAACAGGTTTTTAGAAGAAGAAGCAATGACATTTTTGGAGACCCGTCAACTCCACAACATGGCGATGGAAAACGCGAGGGAGAATCCTTCTGTCAGTGATTCGCGCTAACCAATCAGATCGCGCGTAGAGGAACAGTTGGTTTAGCTAAGGAATAATTGATCTCAATTTGCGCATTCGTTCGATTTTGAATAATTCATTTTTTCTAAGACGAAAAAAAAAACATACCCAAGAAAACCTTCTTCAAAAAAACTCCTTTCGAAAAATCGCTCAACTTTCCAAGAAAAGTGTTTGACAAATATTAATTTCAAACGGAAACTAACACAAGGAATATTTTAGATCTGAATGCAAAAGATCACGGAAGAGGTAATTAAGTTACAAGAGCGACTAAAAATTTCTGATCGAAGTGGAAATCGGGACCACGTAAGAAGATCGGGATTTACATAGGCTGTGGGGGCAGATTCTTTTCTTTAAATTTTAATGCGTATGTTTTCAGTATTCTGTGGATGTGTTTGGCCCTCTAACAATGAAATCGACAAGCAGAAAGGGGTGTTTATTTGATAACGATAATAAAGTGCATGATTTTAGTGGTCCGCTCAGATCAGTAACCATGGTACAAATTTGCGTCATAAACAAAAAATGATTTGCTTTTAACGCAAAAAAAAATTCTGGTGGCAGGTGCTTCCATGAAAACCTATTTTTAACCCCTCGATGTAAGAAAATGCACAAAATGGAGGCATGAATTTTCAGCCGTCAAGTTGTCTTTACTATTTGTAATCAGTGAACTGAACAACAAATTGAGCAATTTGAAAATTTTATCATATGATTTCCTGGCACCAACTGGGACACGATAAACCTTATGAAAGCAAACTGGGGAAACAAGAGAATTTTATTTATAAAAACAGGGTATGTTTCTGTTTCTTTTCGCTACCACACGGTGGCATTAAAAGCCAATTTTAAATTATTTCAAGTTTGATCATTGTTCGTGTACGCAATCGTGACACGCTGATCGTGGCCTACCGCACAGAAAGACACCATAAGCTTTAAGATTATAAGAGAAATGGTTAAAAAACTCCCCAATTAAGATCTCTCATGACCAAGTAAAATTCAATTTACCGCCGTGCATACTGGCTCTAAACTGCCCAACTAAAATATGTTACGACTTGCGCGTTTTCCTAATCTGTATCGCCTCGGGCACGGGAAACTTCTCAAAACAAACATTTCAAACATTTTTTCCCCTTGAACACTCGAATCGTTGCTACCGTTCAGAGCTTTGAGGATCCGATAATTACAATGCGCGACCACTGGTTGGTGAAAGATCAGAGAGAGAAGAAAAACTAAACTAGGTAAACCTATCGATAGAGTGCCAACGAGCAAATAATTTGTGGTATAGTAAGGGGTTTATTGATACAACATGTTGCAAACGTTACCGAGAGAAAATTATAACGCGTTTACCGGCCGGTAACGTTAATCACGCAATCCAGTAAGATATTGAGAATTCGAGGAGTACCCTGAATATGAATGTATCGCTGCTGCTCGGTCGAGCTTTCAGTTCAATATGATGGGCAAAGTCAAAGTGAAAGTGAACACGCTAGTTTGATTGATGGACACGCTCGTTTAATTCTGTGGGAAACAGGTCCGATTTGTGTTTTGAACACTGGATTCGACTGCATAATAAACAAACTCGTTCAGTTCTGTTCGGAAACACTGCCGACTGAACCTTCAGTTAGAGATGCTAGATTTGAACCCTGGATTTGCTCTAGTGGTTCGACTGGTGAACACACTCTTTCAAAAAAACGCTGCCCGATGGAACTTTCAGTTCGATATAGGTAGACAGAGAAGGAATACACTGTTTCGATCCATGAACACGGTCGTTTAATTCTGTGGTGAACCCCGGGGGGGTACTCCCTATAATGGCCTATACGGGGAGGCTCCGCCCGAAAGGGGTACCTTTTTCACGCTTCAGGTATATAAAAGGGTAGGGATTTCACAAGATGAGGTATATAAAAGGGTAGGTAGATCGGTCATTTAGGTATTTACAAGGGCCTTTAATTATAATATTTCGAATAGACGCCCCTTATGGTTTTGTCAGTATATTTATTAAGCACTACATGAAAATGAGAACAAGACTTCCTAAAGGAGGTATCTGAAGGGGTACCTTTTTTCAATTAAAGGTATATACAAGGGGTACCTTTTCTGCCAAAATGGCATATAAAAGGGTAAGGGGTTGGAGCTCGGGGCGGAGCCTCCCCGTATTAAACTTTGTTAAGTACCCCCT
>CM042753.1:4414599-4417236 GCA_022496165.2 Catalaphyllia jardinei | reverse complement strand
ATGACACTAAAACGAGCATGCTGTTGGAAAACCCACAGAACAGGAATGAACTTCCCTAACAAGTGTGGGCTACCAAGGCTACGGCAACTCGATGTAATTTTCTGTCGCCGCTACGCTCACGCGATCCTCGCCGCTTCCCCGCTCGTTTCCAGTAGACCGAATAACCGGACCGCCAAGCTCTGCAGGCTATGGCAACTCGATCCAATTTTTTGTTGCGCTAAAGCTGCATCAAGTTTCGTAACAGACGAAAATTAGCAAGGCTGATTGTACAGTATTAACCTCCTACTAACCGAGCGCGAGGGCCGTACTGGGGAATACTGGCCCGACGTCGTGGCAGTACGGACCGAGCGAAGCGAGGTCCGTACAAAAACGACCGAGGGCCAACATTCCCCAGTACGGCTCGAGCTAGCTAGGTTATTAAGTAGTTTATTATATGGCACTCAGGCCATACTTGTTTTGAATTTGCCAGCGTCCGAAAACAAAAAAATACACAGCCGATGATCGTTTCCATGGAAACGGTCCGTATAACGAAATCCTGACCAAGAAAGAACCAATCAGAACGCTTAGATTTACTTTGCCATATAATAAAGGGATATGTTTTCCAATATTTTGGAAGGCACAGCCTTCCTTCTTCAACACCCTGTAACACCCCCTTCTTCTGTAACACCCTGAAGAAGGAAGGCCGTGCCTTCCGAAATATTGGAAAATATATCCCTATACAGTGCAATCAGCCTTGCTAATTTTCGTCTGTTATTCAACTTATAGCTATTAGATCCCGGGATTAGACCCTCCAAAACGAGAGGATCCCGTACTTCTGTTTTGTCACGGTGGTCCTTGCAAAAATTACTACGTCATCAAGTTTCACACGTGTTCGAAACCCCTGCGATATCGCATCGACAAATTGCGTTGAAAATCGCACCTGGTTTACAAGTACGATCTTGAAGTTGCAACTTTGGCGCGACAAAAATTTCATCGAGTTGCTGCGACAAAGATCGCCTGTGTAAACAGAGCTTAATGATGGGATCTGGCCGTATAAGGACTAGGTCTAGCGAAACGATTTGGGAGGAGGTTCCCTGGGCACTAGTACGAACACGACCACTGATCAAAATGGCGCCTGTAACAACACCGCAGGTAGGAAGTTTGCAAACTTCAACATCAAATGACTTCTAATCACTCCATAGAAACATCAAAATCATTCATCAGATCCTTCATTAATGATTGCTTTTAAATTTTCCGTGCTTCTGTTTTATACATATTGCTCGTAATAGCTTTGTTTCTTGTCATAAAATATCGTAAAATCGCAGCCCGGTTTATTTATTTTGGAGCGTGGTATGTTGCTAGGGACGAAACGCAGTTCGGGAAGCCAAAATTGAGTATGTTTTTGCTTGATTCTAATTTACAAATACTTGCCTCCTTATTAAGTAGGATTTTACGGAATCCGAAAGTTGTATTTTTATCGAAAATCCTTGCAAGTACCGAGCACATACCGTAAATCCTCTATTAAGCCCACCGTGGGGCTTATTTTTTTCAAGCACTTTTGAGGTGGGGGTTGGGGGCTTAATAGAGGGGGGTGGTTAAATGAGAGGGGGGGGGGGGGCTTATTTAATTGAGCGAAACGCATCACCTGTAGCAAAAACGCCGTGATATCAGACAGAGTAGACTTACGTGTTGTACAATTTAAGTCCCTGTCAAAAGTATTTTATCCACTTGTGAGAGCCTAAAAGTAACAAAAACAAAACTCTTATTCTTCAAAAATGTGATTTTGGCCTCATGTTCTTCAGTAATTTTTGTGAAAATAGCTACTTGTATTGATTTGCTCTTTGCAGGTCATGTGGTGCCAGACTTTTGTTTGATAAAAAGGAAGGGAAAAATGTATTAAACATTTGATAATGAGGAATATTGGAACTTAGTTTTTGTATTACTTGTTTTCTACTGAGTGGACTTGGTCATTTAGTTTTAGTTGTGGTCCAGTCAACCAAAACCCTTTGAAGTTGCCATTTGCTCAGGTGTCACAGTTTTGTTATCAATCTTCACAGGATGCCACTGCAGAGAATGCTGAGGGACAGCAAAGCAACACAATCATCTTCAACTCATCCAAAGGAGAACTGTTCACCCCAAACAATGGTTTTAAATCCTTAGTCAGAAAACTGAGATTAAACTGGAAAGTTGTCACGTATGTTGTGTCTTCTTTGTATGGTGCTTTATATGCTTCTTATATGCTTTGTTATTTACTTGAAATGATCAAAAAAAAGTATTTTACAGATATGTCCCGCTTAAATTTTTGAAATTTGTTCTTTATAAGAACTAAACAGAAGCGATTATTGTCAGTGATACTGTATATATTATATTGATAACCTTGTCTTGCTACGTATTTTAGGAACAAAGATGAAATAACCTTAGAAAGAATTATTTCAGCTAAGGTTGTGATATTTGGTGGACCTAGAAGAAAATTCACTGCTTCTGAGGTGAAAATGTAGTGAGGTGTTAATTGTTAATGATAGATCATGTTTTTGAGTATTAAACTGTCTAGTCTTGTAACTGGACTAAGTATACAGTATATGACATTATTACTGCTATTATCAGCTGTATAAGATGCGATAAATTTTTTTTGGTCACCAGAATTTAATGTGAAAATTG
>CM042753.1:4407099-4409599 GCA_022496165.2 Catalaphyllia jardinei | reverse complement strand
TCGGCAATCTTGTTGCTCTTGTTGTGTTCCAGATGTTGGATTATGCATGAAAGACAAATTTCTGATGCCATTTTTTAATTGATGGGCTAATAACCAATCTAATAATATACATGAAAAAATTACTTGATTCTGATTGGCTGAGAACAGTGCAGTTTTTCCTTAACACAGTGCAGAAAAGAGGTAATTGAATGCAAAAAAGGTAATAAAGCAAGCATTCTGATTGGTCAATGAACAAAGAAGTTCACAGATAGCCAATCAAATCTTTTCTTTTCAAATCAAGCGCGCGCCCTGGATGGCGCAATTATGGCGCAATTTTTTCCTGGTTGCGAGATAAATCACCTGAAGTTAAGCGCGCGCACAAAACTGAGAAGAGAGTTTAGAGTCTGTTAAGTTCAAAACATCCATCACGCAAAATTTTCATGTTTATATTATTAATAAGTTATCATACGGTTTTTCTCGTTCAATTTGGAATTAATTTGCACTTGTGAGTTTTTCAAAAAGCGAAATTGCACTCGCCGAAGCGGCTCGTGCAATTTCAGCTTTTTGAAAAACTCACTCATGCAAATTAATTTCAAATTGAACTCGAAACCGTATGATTACCTATACAAATTGCACTATTGCTCCCCGTTTGTGGACGAACAGAGTTCAGTAAAATGTTTGGGATTGACTGCAGGCAATTCCTTTTCTCCCCACCCCCTCCCCCTTCTGGCTCACCCCCTCACCACTTCTCCCCAATTTTTTGCTCACCCGAGGCGTGTTCCTTCACTTGCCTACTTTTTCGCTCTCTTGTTCAATCTCTGCCTGGAAAAGGGAAGAAAGCTGCTGCTAGGCAGGCTAATTCATTTAAATTGCACTCGCTTCCAAATTTCATTTTTAAGTTAACAAATTGCTGTAGATACAGGAAGGTCAGGGTTGGCAATAGGTCATTTTGCAGGGATTCAGTACAACATCTGGGAATGTAAAGCCCTGTGGAATAGGCATCAGTAAATCCTGAAAAGGGTGGGTTGAATCTGAGCCTTAGATAAAGTGTTAAAGGAGAACGTTTAAAGGAGCACAGTCACGGTAATTTTGAGTTATTTTGACCCTCGACAAATTTACCATTAAATTGAAGGAAACCTGAAAATAATACTTTGCATTTAGAGAGCAAAACGGCAAAGAGAGAATAATAAACCATAAAGGATCAAGGATGGAGAAGATTGACATGGATTACAAACAACAAAATTGAAAAATTTATGTTAAACTTTTCAAACCATTTAACTGTGCTCCTTTAATTTTCCAGAGTAATGTTCATCACCAGATGTTCATTAGCATAACCAAAAATGTACCAGCACATTCTCATCCTAGCATAAGTACAGTGGCCTGGTCAGGAAGGAATGAATTCCGGAGCAAAAAGTGACTTGACAGGCAGCATTGTCCCCCCCGGCCCCCCCCCCCCCCCTGGCCAGCTGCCCATCCCACGATTTGATTACCACGCCATTTTCCTTATACCAGCCACTGCGTTGACTGGGCTATAACATTTGAGCCTGACAAACTTAAGAACAATCAAAGCATTTAATTTTAACAAGTTAGTTGTGAATAAATGATAACCCATTTTTCATGTTCTACAATACTTTCTCTTCCATCCTAGGATGTGATATTTCAGTGGCTCACAACTGATGACATTCAGCTCAACAATATTGATGCTGAGGACCCTGAGGTTTTGTTCTTTAATTTATATAAATCTTAACATTTTCATGTGTTCTTAATTAGTTTCTATTAATGACTTTTTGAATAGGGGTGCAAGCTGTTTCTTGGGACTTTTGTGTCTCATGGTTGATCAGAATGTGTAACAAACCACTTTATCAATTTCACATTTTTTAGATATCTGACTACCATTATATTCCTGATACTCCCAGGATGTCAGAGAGACTAAGAGTTTGCCTTCAAGAAGGAGATGAGGTATTACTATGTTCATCAACAGCCACTGAGTCAGATCTATGCTTTTTTTCCTACAGTGAAATAAGTCTCTGTTGCATAAAGGGAAGCCAAGTTTCAGTGGTTACTGCAAGAGAAAAACTCTCATTTTCAAGACACACATGTAGTGTAGTTATGTAAAAAAATGTTTTTGAAACATTGGCAAAACCGTAATTTTTTATTGTTATTAATAGAGTGTGGGAAGAGATATCACCAAAATGTTTGATGAGGATCTTTTCAAACTTGATACAAGTGTGGTTCCTTCTGCCATAAGGTATTTAAAAGGAAAGTAACAAAATATATAATTGTTACCAGTGCCATGTATTAGAGGTTTATTGTTATTCTTATCCTAATAATATTTTACATTACAGTGTACCTGTATTGTTCTGTTAGCAACTGCTGTACCAGGCCAAATACTAGGCCCCAGTTTGAAGGCTGGATAACTCTATCCACTGGATAAATTACTGTTCAGTGGATAGTGTTAACAAAACAAACCAAGCTATCTGCTGGATAGTGATTTATTGGGTGGATAGCCTGATCCATCTTT
>CM042753.1:4356268-4400850 GCA_022496165.2 Catalaphyllia jardinei | reverse complement strand
ACCAGTGGATAATTATGGGAGGACAGGGCCTAAGTGGCCAGTGATGAGAGGTGAGCACTCACCCATATAAAATAATCAAAATTTCTTTTTTATACCTCAGATTCCTTAGGATCAACCATAGTATCCTTGCCAAACATAACCATCACAAAGTTCTTTAATTTCATCAGGTTTGCTTTGTACTCAGGATTTTTCACCTATAAAACAGGATTGCAAGACAAATGTTTGGGGCAAAAAAAGGAAAAAATTATATACAACAAGCGAGTAAAATTAGATTTAAATGCACTAGACAAGTAATCAAAAAAGGAAATTGTAGGTACAGGTAGTATTATCAAGGCAAGGCCAATAACTTCTTCAGTCTATATTATCCACCTGACCATTTATTGTGTTGTTCCAGAAAATATCCATACCCCTCCCATGAAAGGTTTTTTAAATTGAACCCCCCCCCCCCCCAAAAAAAAAAATCCCTCCAGAAATTCCATTTTAGCCTCAGATTCTCCTTCAAAAAAATTGGGCTTTTGAAACCCCCTCCCTGGAATTTCCATTAACCTTCCATGGGGTGGGTATGGATATTTTCTGGAACTACACATTCCTTTTTTTATAAAAGACTAAAGACATCCCCCTAAAAGTAGTGATATTAAAGTACTTTGACCTGTACTTAATTAGGGTACTGTAAACATGAAGACTTGCAAGATGCCAACTAGAAAATAAACACCAACCCTGTCTTTGACAAAGTGGACACCAAATTGTATACAAAAATTATTAATTGAATTGCATAATATTGTATTTATTCGTCCAGGCACATGCATCATGTACAGTAATTTGATCTGGCAGTAAGGGCAACTGCAATACCTTACATCCTTGGAAAACAATTTACCTTTTCTTGGTTGATATCAGCCAAGAAGATACTCTTGTCTCTATATTCTTCCTCATTCAATGGGTCATGCCAGTATTCTGCTTGAACAAGGCTGAAATGTAATACAATAATAAAAGCAACAGATTATAATAACCAGGATGATCATTCATGCAGGGCTACTCCTCAATCTATCTAAGGACGACTTGAAAGATCACTCTAGAAGATCTTCTTACCATTATGATTCTTAACTTGATAATACATTAAAACAAAATAATATGACACTGACATTACGAGGGGAAATTCTCTTTTGCAGCTGCAGGTATAATAAACCTGGAGGAAAGATGGTGTCTAAGAAAAGAGTTAAGATACATTATTGTAACGAGAAAAAGATCTGGGAATTTTATGCTTACCAGTTTTGAAAATTGATTAACAGTAATTTATTATTATTTCAGCCAGCGAGTGGCACTGAAAAAAAAGCTAGGTTCAACCACACAATAATCAAAGAATGGAATTTTCAGTGAGCATTGAAAGAAGAATGATGGAAGATGGAGTTCCACACTGAATGACTAAAAAATGCTGGCTGTTTGGAATTTAACACTATTACAGGAGAAACCAACAGACCACAGAGTATAACTTCAATATTTGGCAAAACAAGGGGTACTTACAAGTCTTGGATCCAACTGTTAAAAGACAAGAACAGAAGGACACCATCAGGACAAATAAATAAAATATAAAGAGAACTAATTAAAAGTTGAGGAAAAGGTTGTTGTTGTTCATTGTGGTGGATGAAATAATATTACTATCATTTGTCTTGTGATGTAGTCACTTGACATGTAGATCGCCATGTAATCAGTCAACCTCGTTGCTTGGAGAAGACTAGCAGTTAGCAGTCGAAACGTCACCATCTACATCAGAAGCGACTAAATCACAAGACAAACCATAATCCACTTTTATGATTAAATATTTATTTACATTTATAACACCAGTACTCTGTCAACTTCACTGGTTCCCTATTGAAGAACCCATAGTTTTTAAGAATCGTTTAATGATGTTAAATGTATTTAACGATAAAAACTTGAGACAAAACGTTTCTTAATAACACTGTCAGATTTAAAAAGTTAAAAACGATAAAAAGCTATAAAAGCTAGTTAGTCAGTTAGTAAGTGAGGGTTTATTATTCTTAGTTTTTAATCTGATTTTACAGCTTAGTTATTTTATTAGTTAGTTTACTTTGCTTTTATTGGTGGGGTATTTTCAAACACATTGTAACATGCTATTGGATAGCGATAGACATAGTGCTATAATACAAATAAATTATTCTAAGTTATTAAATTATTATTATTTATTAACGCTTTTATGGGTCGGTAAAACACAGTTAATGGAACATGACACCCCATGAGGGCAATTATGCTATTTTTGTTTGTCAAGTAATCAAGTAGGATACATAATAAGTACAATACCGAATGCTCAATTTATTAGTAAACATTCCCTTATTCTAGCACTTAGCACAAATGCCAGTCACGCCTGTATTTTATTTAGCTTCTATCTTGCCATGTAATCTAGTGAAATATCTTATCTTGACCCATATATTTGTTAACCCCAAACATGGCTAACAAGTCTGCCACATTGGGTCTATTTAGTTTATAGTACAGCTGCACTATTGGTTGAACTTTGAGACACTGTCTTGATATATTAATCTCAATATATTGTCATAGGGCACTATCCTAGCAGCTTGCACAAGAGTATACAGTTTGTAGCAATTTAGCTTACAAATTTCCTGCCTTTCTTCCCCTGGAGAAGGGCTTATACATGTATTTGTTAATTGCCAATAAACTGGGGTAACTCCTTGTGGTTTGCTTAAGTCTGCAGAGTGACTTCCCCTTACAGTAGATTTGGAAATGCTTGTGTCTTGCCATCTTACATCCTTGCCTTTACTTTAAGGCCGTTTACACAGTGAAATAATTTGGGTCCGGACCCGCCAAAAAAGTAGTATGGACCTATATCTTTTGTAAAGAAACATTGGAGTTTCCGCAGTGCCATAGGCGCCTATGGCCCTGCAGAAGCTTCAGTATTTCTTTACAAAAGTTATGGGTCCATACTACTTTTATGGCGGGGGCCGGACCCAAATTTTTCTGCCATGTAAACGGCCTTTTTGTCTGATCCAGCCTGCGCTGTGCAAAACTTGAACTTTATTTAAACACGGTAAATCTATCAGGGGAGATAAGAAAGGCTCTGTCCCACATTAGTGGGGGAATAAGTGAGGAATAATTTTGTGCGAGATGGTAAGGTTTTATCAACTTGGTTGATAATGTGAATTGGCCACTGCAAAGAGATTTGAATGCTGATGCTTTGAGTGTTAGCCTTTCCTTGGAGCAAATGGATTCGCTCCAACAAAGGGCTAATGC
The DNA here is from genome assembly GCA_022496165.2 of Catalaphyllia jardinei. NCBI lineage: Eukaryota > Metazoa > Cnidaria > Anthozoa > Scleractinia > Caryophylliidae > Catalaphyllia > Catalaphyllia jardinei. Next base: position 4,397,592 of record CM042753.1, on the reverse strand, counting down.
TTGAAACGTCAGCTTTCGAATCTCTTTACCAAAGCCAATTCATATCATCGACCCAGTTGATAAAACCTTATTACCTTGAAATACTCCCCACCAACACAGCAATACAGTTTCTTTAAATGCTTAACCCCTTCATTCATTTTTAGTTTATGCACTGATCACAAAGTCACATCAAACCTGCCACATGGCTCAATTATGCCATACTGTTGGCTTATTTTGTTGTCGCTACCTTCTACTCTTGGTTAAATAGTGGAATAGTGACATTAATAAAAGTATCACATTTATTTGCTACCTCAAAAAGTTGGCATAAATGTGATTATTGATCAACTACATGTAGCATGCTCAATGTACTGATGGTGCACGGGTAGTTGATATAGTCTGTGTACACTTAAATTTCTTACATGAAGAGAAGTGTATTTTGGAAGTAAAACATACAAGCAGAACTGTACCTTTCATAAGCTCCCAGATTCAGCAACTTCCTGATATAATCACAGATGGTGGAGTTGTCACCAGGGCAATGTGGAAATCCATAAACACCTGTCAAAATTAATTATACAACAAGTTACTTTAGTCTTGTAATAAGAGCCGATAATTACTGGTAATAAATTATTATTATTATTCTAACTTTCTATTTTCTGTTTACGAGCAAAAATTAACGGGTGTGTGACCTCTAGAACCAGTGATCTAAGAAAACAGACTTTCTAGAACAGCCTAGTGGTATGCACAGCAAAAGGTTTGAGTAACAACTAAAAGATTTAGTCTTAATTCTGCAAGTTCACATGTGATTGATTGGCACTAACAACACGAAGATTCCTTGCATCTCACCTTGATGTTGTCCACCAAAGCTGATCAGATTCAGCATGGGGGGATTGGGACATCTCTGGGCAAGAGCACGCCTAGAAAAAATACAAAAAACATTTGAACAACACAATTGAAGGCTTTTGTGCAAAAAAGGCCTATAACGTTTGGGCTGACATTTATTTCTTGCAGAATTGAGCTTATTTTTGGCAGATGGACTTGTTTTGACATGGAAAACGTCATTTTGTAATATTGTTTTTGCTGGTTTGTGCTTTGTTTTAGATAAATGACGTTGGCAAAAGGAAGGTTTGTTCAATGAGGAACAAAAGAAACCTTTTGTCTCTTTATTATTCTATAATAATTATTGCTCTAATCTTTTACTGTTGCTTTGTTAGCACAAGCAAATAAAGCACTGAATGGGGCAGATTCAAGTTTGTTTTGTTGTTACACTGGTTCAATAGGAAGACGGACAACTTTTTTCCCGGTCTGTTTATCTACTTCTTTCAAAACCAACACGTACAAAAACCTTGCTGTCAAAGCTGCTAGAAGTAAAAGTTCATTTTGCGTCAAATCAACATCCACCTTCACAGTATTCGCTTCGTAAGATTGAATTTTTTACCTATGTTATTTCTCGAAAATGAAGTGCAGATCACCAAAAACAATTACAGAACATTGCTTTTCATGTCCAAACAAGTCTGCCAAACATTAGCTCCATCCTGCAAGAAATGAAGATCAATGATGCGATGTGTTCTTTTTGCACAAAAGCCTTCAATGATTAATCAATCTTTTAACATCAGCCTTTAACAAAAAATAGAACCATGAGACCACTGTGCCTGAATCTTGCATAAAAGAGTGACTTCCAACAGATATCTAGAATCATGTATTTTGTTTCACACAAGGCAATATTAAGCAGATCTTAAGAAAAAAAAATTGCTATAAACTGTTACTTACAGGAACTGTCCACCCTGCGAGAACCCTAGGGCATTGTATCCATTTTTCAACTTTGGATCTGCAGCAACTTTCTCACAAACTTGCTTTATCTGTCATGTAGAGCAATGTGTGAATTTCCATTCTGTAAAAGCTATTGCTATAGGACACTATCACGATGAAGCGCACACGTGAACTTGACTGGTTTCTTTCATTGGAAAACAATAGAACTGTCACTTTGTCGCGTCATGTCAACGTGACAAAGTGACAGATAAGCGCTATTTATATCCCATTCGCCACTCGTGTTCATCTCTCAATTATAGAAAGAAAGGTCAACTCCTGCTATGTTGCTGGTTCCATTACCTCTAAGTCCTTTCCCGATTTTCTAAACCTTTCTGAAAGCTGCCGGGAGAAAGCCGTTCAGTGCCATAACACTTCCCTCCACTTGAAGTTCCATCAAACGGCATTGAAGTTAACATCGAAAGGTCTCGATTACACACAAATTGACACTTGATGAGAATCGTGTATCACTGATCTTTGATTCCGAGAAGGTTTAGGGCAAAGTTGAAGTTGATTGAGGATGATGCAAACGGATTTGTGAAAGCTCTATATCAATTCTCGCATCTTTGAATTCTTGACGTCCTGAACAAAAATCAAACTCTTGCGCATGCGCAAAAACGTGATTGTGTTCCTTTACTTTCAAACTAAGTGAAGCGTACCCCTCAAGATTGCAATAATGAACTGATTATTTGAAACTTGAACCCGCTTGTCGTTTCAAGAATGCAATAATGAATTGATTATTCGAAATGGAACTTGCTCGCTAGATCGAAGAATACAGCTAACGGGTTCCGTTTTCGAAAAATCAATTCAGTGTTGCGACTAGTAAGTTTCATACCTACTAGTCTTTTCTAGAATGTAATAGTGAATTGATTTTTTGCAAACGGAACCTGTTAGCCGTATTCTTCGATCGAGCGAGCAAGTTAAATATTTGAATAATCAATTCATTATTGCATTCTTGAAACGACTAGCGGGTTCAAATTTCAAATAATCAGTTCATTAAGGCAATCTTGAGGGGTACGCTTCACTTAGTTTGACTGTAACACCCCTACATTAAACAAAAATACTGGCTATGTTTCTATACGATAATTGAGGAAAATGCTAATTGATTATTGAAACACAACTTACAACAGTGTAGCAAGGAAGTGGATTTGAGACCATTTCATTTCTCTTATAATCTGAGTAAGTGATTAGAGTGCAGGTCAGATTACTGATCCATTAAGATATATCAATGTGTAAGCTTAATTCTCTGACCAGGATAAAACCTCATCTTGACAAAGCTATCTCAGTCTCAATGTAGCAAGGCAGACAGCACCACCACAGGTGGATTGACAGTTCACACTGTTGATAATGAGAGAGATATAGGCTAACCCACAAATCCAAATCTAGCCTGCACATGTTTTACCTGATCATTTGCATTCAGGAAGAAACCATCCTCCATGTCCTAAGAAAACAACAACAACAAAAGAAAACACTGAATACCATAGTAAAACAAATATATTCCCGACCCCATCATTTCGACAGGATGGCTTATGCTGTTCATGGCTGTGTGAAAAGTGATCCAAAGGATAGTGATTTACCCAGTGCAATAGGTCATTTTTTTACAAATTCCAACTTGGCTCCTAGGCTTGGGGAATAAAACAAAAGAATTTTAATTATTCATCCCTCAAAGTTGATGTAATTAATTTTTGCTTCATTCCCCCAAGCTTTAGAGTCAAGTTATTAATGCATTGAAAATGGCTCATTCCTTATCCATCCTTTAAACAACCATACCATAGTGATTAGTATTCTACATGTTAATACTTTTTATAACAATACCTCTTTAAGCAAGCAGCTGACATTATATTTTTACACATAGTAAACACTAAATCTGCAAAAAGACGAAGATCCTAGTAAGGGCGGACTGAAAACAGATCCATCAGCACACAAGCTGTTAAGCCACCATGACCCACAGAAATGCGTGGACACACATTCCTACTGTGTGCCAATGCACATGAAGAGGACTGACATCACACTGACATTTAAAAAAAGTATGGTGCACTAAAGATATATTTCCAATTTATCTATTTCTTTGCTCGTGAGCGGGCGGTATCCTGAGAATCCAGCAATCTGATTGGTTCCGGAAGCAGGCAGTATTTTCCTATCTCCTGACCACGGTCATGGTAACTACGCTAAGCGCAGAGTGAAGCTGCGATTGCTTAAAACATTGAAATGGCTTCTTCTACATTTCACCAAGTTTGTTGACTTTTGAAAGCGAAACTTCACACTGTGTAAAAATATTCCTGACTAATTCATTTTATTGTACATTTGTTGACAAGTTGACGAGACAATGTGTAAAATAAAAACATGACTTTTCCAGTTTTTCTTAATAGTTTCTCCTACCTTCTAAAAATAGAACTTATAAATAAATAAAACTGTTATTCACCACCGGCCTTGGTCGGTCTGTATTGGGAAAAACTGTGCCCGAGGTCTCACAGTTTTTCCCAATACGGACCGACCAAGGCCAGTGAATAACATATATTTATCAGTAAATTGTTACCTGCACAATTGAATCACCAATCATCAGGGAACGTACATAAATGCCAGGAATTTTTTCTTCCAGCATAGACTTGATGGATCCCATGCTGAGAGGGTTACAGCACGAATCACCTGAAACAAAACATACCAATATTGGACTTGCTACTTACCAATTTTCATTGCTACACTGTATAGTCAAGCTCATTTCTACAACAAAAAGGCAACTTTGGAAAAGACATTTTTATTTGGCACTAGGATAATTTACATTTGAAACTTTAGTAACAAAGTTTCTATCAGTTTGTACAGTGCAGTCTTCCTCTTTTTCGCATTTTGAAAAACGAGAAATACACACACTATATTGCAGATACACATTACATTGTGGCTATGTGACTAAGCAGCCATAGAGCTACATGGCTAAATGGCTGCATGTCTACATGGCTATGTAGACTAAGTCACATAGCCAAGTAACAATAATTATTGTTTCAAGAAGTGCTTTGGAATGGCAGAGTATTCTGCTTTTAATAGCAGAGCTTGGTTGGTCCAAATGGCCACCAAGTGGACCATAACTATAGGAACAGAACCACTTGCATACATTGACATAGAAACCCATGCAACTCTTTTTAAGTGGTCAACATCACTAGCAGCATGGATCGCAGGCGTGCACACCCCATGATGATGTTGCACAACATTGTGGTTGTACTCAGACTAATACCAACTCATGCAGTCTTTGTTTACAGTGCACATCTTTGTTATTGAACATCCATTGTATGGTCAATAGCCCTTTTCATGCTTAGTTGTTCTCATTTGCATTACAATGTAATCCAACATGGATGCAAGGCAGTTTCGAGCTAAAACCACAAAATAGCCCGAAATTGCCTCACATACACGACATTTTACTCTAATGCAAATAAGAAAGGTTAACTGTGAAAAAGGTTATTGACACCTGTAAAAGTAACTTTTTGGAGATATCTGCTGACCATGTTGTGCAGTCAGTTTAAAGCTCACCAGGGTCATCTGTTTTTCTAAAGCTGACCAAGTACTGGTTTTTGATTGGATTGCAGGCTAATCAGGGTCGGGTTGTTTGGAAGCTGGTTAACAAAATCTTGGGATTAAAAGTTCAGTGAAGTATAAAATTAATATTTCTTGTACTCAAATGTTTTTCACTACTTTTGAGTCATGGGCTCCTAATGTAGTTTGTGATTATTCAAACTCAAAAACAAGGTCAAGTTAATATAAATAAAAAACCTCACTACAAAGTTAAAAAACTTAAATCAAACTTCGCGCTTATCCTGGGTTAGCGTAATCGGGCTTTCCGCTTTTACGCTTGGCTAAATCTATAGCTTACTTTCTCTGTATACTATAGAGGACTTAAGTAAACTTCGTGCGGGTATAAAACTTGGTTAAATTTGAAATTTACCTTTTCATTTTATTGCCTCTATTGGTGTAAAAGGAACAGGAAAGCAAAAGTGCATAGAAAACGAGAAACCATAAATTCGTCCCTCAACTAAGCTAATGGTACCCTGCGAGCAGAGTCTCCTTCGATCTTCCTAGATCAGTCGGGAAGAGGAAGATCGAAGGAGACTCTGCTCGCAGGGTAAGCTAATTAATGGATGCAGCTATCTTCAAAAGGTTTTCAGCTACCCTGTTAAAATACAAACCCATGCCATGCCACAGTATTACAGGTACTGTTCCATTACTATAAGCCAAGCAGCAGGTGAAAAGCGAAGCTGCAACAGCAGCAAAACACAGCAATCGTCGCTCCATAATTTTCGTCGCCACTGCTGAAGGCAGGAAACGTCGAAGCGCGTGATCTCGTTCCCAAGCTCTTGTTGCTCATCTGCTCTCGCGGACACTTCTGGGATCGTTTTTGCGGCAGTGTTCAGCTAGCAGTGTTCAAATTCGCGTCAATCAAATTGGCGGCAATATAACCTTCGATTTTCTTCCAGCACTTCGGCATTCTTTGGAAACTGACAACTCCATGGTTCAAGCTCAAGTTTTTAAAGTTACTAGAACATCATTCAGTGAACGCACCCAAGAGGTGTGCCCAGATGACCGCTAGCTTGTGAGTAGCCGTGATTTTAATACTTACTCCTTCATAAACAAAGCCCAGCTGAGCTGAGCACTCTGCTGAACAATGGACGTTCACGATGAAATGCATTAGTCCTGGACATTACTGTGCAAGAAAGACGTCACCTTCTTATGAGCCATCAACGAGAAATTTCCCTGCATCGATCGCGTGAAGCGGAAATCCAGGTACGCTAATGTGAAGATGACAATTACAAGGAAACCAATTTAATAAGCGTACGCTTATTAAACGCTAACGCAAACGAACAAGAGCCGAGCTGCGAACGAAACCTCTCTTTGTTTGCGTTTCTTCCCTCGCGCAACTTTGAGCAAAAGAAACTGCTCATAGTCTGACTCATCTTGGACAGTCTTGCATTAATTAAGGACATTCCTGGGATCTTGTAGGACAATCCAGATACGGCAACCTATATTAGGCCCGGTTCAAACGTCGAACTTTAGGCTGGTGCACGATATACCAAGTGAATAGCAAGCCTCGAGTTATGTCACAAAGAACACAACAATGATCCTTATCGTAAAGTATATATGAAATAATTCATATGTGAACTGCGGTGGTAGATCAAAGTGAAGAATGATCATCGCAGTAAATTTTCCAATTAAGCAATTGGAAAGAAGAAGCCTAAAAAAATCAGGGCTTCAACGGGATTCAAACCTGTGACCTCTGTGATACCGGTGCGATGCTCTACCAACTGAGCTATGAAGCCACACATTGGGAGCGAGGTCAATTTGTTGAGTTCGTATCTCCCGTGAGGAGTGATATAGCGTGAAGTATATATGAAATAATTCATATGTGAACTGCAGTTGTAGATCAAAGTGAAGAATGATCATCAGAGTAAATTTTCCAATTAAGCAATTGGAAAGAAGAAGCCTGAAAAAAATCAGGAAATTGACCCAGGATCCAGTTCAGTTTTCAAATTCCTTACGTTCATGTAGATCTCATGGTACTCGCGCAGAGAGTGTTTATTGGTATCGTACCTAAATCCCTCAGTTCAAAGTAATGTTCTATTACCAGTCTCTCGTCTGCGGAACTGCAGAAACGTCCCTGTTGGTGTCTCGCGAGAAAAAATTCAGGCGAAGAAAAATCAAGAACGAGGAGAAGAGCGCTCTTCTTCGCGTTCTTGACTTTTCTTTGCCCAAATTTTTTTCGTCCGTTTAGACTTTTTCCCGCCCCCACTTACTGCCCCTGGGTCTCCGAGGATGTACGAGTAGGAGACCTGCCAATCTGAATAACGCTGTCCGTCGTGGGTTAGTCCTGATTTCTGATTGGCTCCTTTCATTACTTTTGCTTTCAACTGGCTTCAACGACCCAAAATTTTTCCAGAGAAGTGAAAAACTTACAATTTCTTACTGGGTAATTCCCTTGTAGTTGAGTTTCTGATGCGAGTTTTTTTTACAAGTGAATATATGAAATATAAGGCATGATTGATCATCGCAGTTATACACATAAGGGCACATAAGGGCACATAAGTTAGAAAAGGTAAGATAACTTCATTTATACACGGTTTTTCCGTCAGTTATTTAAGTTGTGTCTATAACTACGATGATCAATCATGTCTTCGTACGAGTTCTCTTAATTTTCCACTGAAGGGGTCGCCCAAACTGATTCAAGAATTTTGGGATTTTAAGGAAACTTCAGCTATCTCTCAAATTCTCACCTCAGTAACAGTTACATGTAAAAGCAGGGGCAGATCTATGGGGAGGGTGAAGGAGGTGCGCAACGCCGCGCGGGGCGGCCGCCCCCTGCGCTGAAGTCTTCTTCTTCGTTTTCAGGGGCGGATCTAGGGAGTGGCCCGCCCCCCTTCCTATTTTGGGTGAAAAAAGAAGAAATGACTGAAGGAAGAAAAGCCGGCTGGGCAAGTAAATTAAAACCGGGCCCCCTCCTTAGCTCAAAGTAGTATTCGCTTTTAAAATTTGGTTTGCCTCACCAGTTCAGTGGTGGATCTAGGGGAGGGGCCCACCCCTCCTCCCTTATTTTGGCTGGAAAAGGAAAAAAATCACAGAAGATAAAAAAGCCGGCAGGGCAAGCAAACAACCCCCCCACCCCTCCCTTGCTCAAGGTCTGGATCCGCCACTGCTGTTAATTGTTCACCTCCTTAGAAATATCCTGGATCCGTCCCTCAAAAAGACTTTAAAATTGCGTCATTTCTTAGCTGACTTGTGAATTTTTACTTATCTTCAGCTATCAGTTAAATCCAGTCCAGACTACTTTCTCAGAATAGCAAACAATGATGCAAGGCTATCATGTCGTTGCTGCGTTAAGCTTTCTACATAGTATCGGCCTTGCATCATTGTTTGCTATTCTATTTTTGTCAGATCAGATCTTTTACAGATCCTACGTAAACAGGCAGCATTTTTCGTTTGCGGTCCTTTTGCATCATTATGTTAAACTTTCTCAGGTTTTGCGTAGGTATCTATGCTCAGTTAGAAGCAGTTCTCACGATTAAAAAAGACTTAATAACGAAACTTTGAATCATTTCGGGCTGTAGTAGGCTGCCGAGATATTTAGATAGCTTGTAGTTGTAGATGTGTGTTAGGCATCGTAGGCAGGCCGTATTGTATCGAAATAGATTTTTGACAGAAGGACATAAGGAAGGTGGAGAAGCGAAGTCTAAACAGAAGGGGTAGCATGAATTTTAATATAGATGTAGAATTTTCATTTACAATAAACTTCTGAACTGGCAGCAGCCTGGAAAACGAAACGTATGTTGGGGTTTTCTGGAAGAAAAAGCAAAGTTGAAAGGCTGAGGGGTTCAGCATTCAGCATGATCACTGATCAACATGATGGAAGTTATTATTTTTTTTAATTGGCCAAGGGTCGGAAGATAAAGTTCATTACAGGACAAGATTTAAGTTATTAAATTGTAATGAGCAGCCCAAATATAGCTTTTCAACTTCGTTCTAACTGGCTCTGTCGTGGTGGTGATGTTTCTTTTTCAACTCGTTCGAAGTTGAACTTCATCAGTCATCACGACGTCAGACCAATGTAGAACATAGCTGGAAAAAAACGCATCTGGACTTTTGATTACACTTTAATCTTTCACTGTGAACTTCGTTCTCCGATTGCGCCGAACCTGGGTCAATAAAGAAACAACTCCCTTTAGTCTTCATTGTTATTTTCATAATTTTATGCTGACCTAGTTATCTTGAATCCAAGCTATTTCGAACTCTTTCTTTTCCCCTCAGCGTTCGAAATAGAACAGCAAGCTAGAGACTAATCATGAACAGATCGTGAACAACACGTCTCGCAAGAAGTAGATTAAGCAGTTTCGGGGCGACCAGCTCTTTTTAGAATGTTTCAATTTTTTATATATATAATTGGCTAAACGAAATAATAGATGAAGAACGCAAACTATGCCCCCAGCCCTGCGAACAAAAGAGATCCAGTTTAAAGATCAAAAGATAATTCCTTAGGAATGAGATACTGCACTCGTGCATGTAACCCTGAAATAACTCATGCAGGCATCCATTGTTTGACGACAGATCTAAGAATCATAGTGTAGATATATGGGTTTCGAGAACTTGATGGCAGAATGACCACTAATGATTGCAGGCATAGTTAATAATAGAAGGGAATGATCATGAAGCCTGGCAAACATCAAAGGAACAAACAAAGATGCCGAGATTTAGGTTGGAAGGTTCACGACCCTGCACAATCTTTTGTTTTATACACTATACATGAGTTACGTAATCAAAACATTTGGTTAGTTGTGCGGTCAGTAGTCAGTGTTTTGTGCACGTTCAAGGCCGAAAACGAAAACAAAAACATACGTACAATAAAGAACTTCCTCGAGTTTAATAACCATTCCCCTCTATTAACTATGTTGCAGGTATTTAGGCAACCCGCTCTGGAGCGTGAACCCCTCCGGCAGTTTGAGAAGAGGACTTGATTGTGCGACTTGTCTCGGCATTTGGCTGCGACCGGGACATATCGTTCTCCAGGCATTACAATGCTTGCATTATCACCATGTGAAAAACTCTTTTTTTCACTAAATGATGTGTCTGTTACTGCGGCAACGTCGCGACAGGCAACACCCTAACTTCGTGGCAAAACCGTATTATTTATACTATTATGCAAGGACCCTGTGTGTTTTTAACGTGCATAAGGAAACACTTTCTTTCATGTTGACAGAAGTTGATTACTTATAACCAAATCTGTGAAGCTGTCTTCCCTCGATTTCGATCTGAAATATAGAGTAAACCAAGCTAAAAACCAGTATGTTACGTAAACAACGTTATGGCGAACACGAGCCAACAGCACGTGCATTAATGCACTGTGCATGCCAATTAGCTCATTCTGACATGTGATTGGCGGAAGTTATCGACACACCCCCAACACACCGCCAGTACTCCCTCAAGCCTCCTCAAGCGTGGAAAAATATAAACAGTTGCACATAATTCATGAGTTCACAACAAAACGGAGTCTGAAGTACATCGGGTCGTTTGATCGTTAACATGTTCACGAGAAGCTTAAAATTAGGTCACTTTGCTTGTGTGAGTGAAAATGTTCTCGGAAAAAGCCGTTCGTTTTACTCGGCCGTTAAGAAAGACTCGCCTCGAATTTTAATCACTGGTAAGACTCTTGAAAAGCTGTTAATCACAACCTTTCCTGCTCTTTTAAGCTTTGTAGAGTATTATAGTTCACTTTCAACGTCTGTTATGTCGTCTTAACCTTTTACGCTTCTATTTTGGTTATTTTTTGAACATAAACTTTGATATGCTTCTGTTATTAACACGAATTTAAGCCGTGAGGGTTTTCGCCCTTTCTGTCAAACGGAAACTGTATTGCGTTGAACATGTCTCTATGAATTGAAGTGATTAAGTGGGCGAAAGAGTCGATTTAAAGATTCATTTTGTTGCTTGAAAGTGGAATCATTCGACCTTCTACCTTTGGTTTGTTTTTTCTTTTTTTCAGGTAGTTTAGGACAACTTGGACGAGGCCTTGCAAGAATGTTGAGGTAAGATGTCGGGCACATAATCAACTACGCATATCTTCCGGCTTTTCCAAGCCACGCGGTCGCAACGCCAAAGTTGTTTGCACTTCTGTTTGTGTTACTTTCGCCGTCAAATTCGTCCATTTTACCTTAACGTAAAATATTTTGTTTAAGCCCCTTTTGTAAGTGTCCTGTTGAATGACTATTGCGACTTAGATTAAATGGACTCGTTAAAATATGCATGAAATGTTGAGTAATAATCGATTGATGACTCAGCCTTCGAGTTAGCTTAATTGCTATCCGTTTGTTCAGCTATTTATATTAAGGTAGTTTAGAAAACAGCTCGATTGACGGAAAAAAGCCAATAATGAAAGAGACGATATGAATTTGAATTGAGAGTACTACATGTAGCTCGTATCTGTCCTGGAGAAGTTCTTAACAGATGTTTATCGTACACGTGTACACCTTTCTTACGTACAACACCAAATTCACCTTGCTTCGATCGTAAATCTTGTGCTAATGTCAGTCGTCTGGATAGAGAGTATAAAGTGAAAGTCACTTCTACAAGAGTACCCTTTATGTACCAGTCAATTCCAAAACCGCCCATCCCCCCCGGGCAATCCCTCGCGTTAAGCTCCGCACAGTGGGGAATTTGACCCAAAAATGAGGCCCGCCCGGTGGGGCATTTGACTTTCGTGTCAAAACATCTGTCAGCGGTCGGAAGCAAAAGGATTTCGCAATTCAGCACGTGAGCCGCGTTCACAGGTGATTGCTCTTGTCGATTCCAGGAGGATTTTTCTGTTGTTGTTGTTTTATATAGTTATATCGTAGAATATGCCTTTGTTTAAAGTGTGGAGCGAAGACAAGCTGAAATAGAAATTCGTATTGGCTGAAAATTTGGCAGACCTTGTTTCCACAGTTGCTTTAACATTCCTGGAGGGTGGGGGATTTGACCCTTTTGAAGCTCTAACGGGTGGGGCATTTGACCATCTAAACTGACAACATAGCGGGGTATTTGACCAAAAATTTTTCAACAAATTCAAATGCCCCGGGGTTTTCCCAGGGGGGGGCATGGGCAGTTTTGGAATTGACCGGTACATAAGTCTCTCAGTACATGGATGGGGTCAAGCAGATAGTGGGTTAGAATTAAAAATATTAAACTAGAACATATCTTGTGGAAAAAGAAAAAATTAATTGCTCACTGATCTTGTCTCTTTAACATGTAAACTAAAGTTTCATTGTTATTTATTAGAGAAAAATATGGAAGAGATAATGTGATCATGTCAGACATTGCAAAGGCATCTTGGGATGTTTTGGAAACCGGTGAGTCTCTTTGTTTCTTCTTTCCCTTTAGTTTTGTAGTAAAAGGTCTGCACCCCCCCCCCCTCGTAGGGTCAGGGTACTCCCACATAACGATGGTTCTCGATCACTAGTGCATGCACATAAGCAACATACACAAGTGCAGTAGAGTGCTGTTAAGTAGCGCCTTTTGTTTTGAAGTTATAAACTACTAAAGGGGCCAATAAAACATCAACATCTTACAGCTTCTGTGTATGTCATCTTATGCTTATATATGCCTATGCACTAGTGTAAACAAGCCTATAGATATAAGCTATATTTGTATGCACTGCTGTGAAGGGTATGGTTTTCCTACAGTTTAGTCTGGGATACCTGTATAGAAATCAGAGACATTTGTTCTAGAATAGAGTATAATTTATTGGAAAAGTGACCAGTGTATTAATAATTCTGCTGAATTTTGCTACCCTATACTAGAGTAAACTCCCCCAAATCACTCCTATCCTAGAGTAGCTGTTTTCCAGAAACTGAGGTCACTAGCACAGTCTAAAGCAAAGCCAAAACAAAACCTTATACCACAATCTCTTCTCTCTTAAAATAGGATTTATTTATGCTGAGCAACGGCAAGCACGTACGTACGCATTTTTAAGACAATATTGTTTAATTTTAACCAGTATTAATACCACCGATTTCCGTCCGAATCCCGATTTTTGACAGTTAATAATATCCAATAGCGTTTTATGATAGTCATCTATCAACGATGTTGAGGCTGAGTCGTGAAAATTTTAACTTGCCGATTTCACTTTTATTTTCTTGAGTAGCAATAATATTCCTGGTTTCCTTAGTCTAGATAAAATTGTCCACCAACTGGTCTGTTTCATGAAAAATGATACCCTATTCTAGACCCAAACACTCTGATTTATATACCCTATACTAGAGTAAACTGCTTGAAAACCATACCCGTCACAGTGGCACATACCTATATAGCCCATTTATGGCCGTACCCCCCCCCCCCCGGGAGTTCTACAATAGAAATTGAAACTCGAAAGTGACATTGTAAGTGTTGGTTTATATTAGTTAGTGTATGTTGTACTGGGAGAGTTAAAAGTTCAAGGACTGGTTACTCACGTGGCATCATGGCGTCCGGTCAAAGATTTCTTCGCTCCACCATTTTCTTGTTTGTTTACGCCTTCCTTTGCCTGTACAAGGTTTCTTTTACTTCATACAGCCAACTTAGTGCGGATTTAGATTGTAGAATCACTTTCCATGGACACCTTCAAAGTCCTAAGCGAAATATCTCATTTTCAACTTGGACCTTTCAGCCACGTGGAAGAAGATACCTATCCGCTCGCATTTCGCTCTATCCGAACCATGAGGCCAGTTTTACTCTGACAAGAATTTCAATTTGCGGAGACGTTGAATCTAATCCAGGTCCGGCTATTAACAGCAAGATTATTACTCTATGCTCCATGTGTCAGAAGAATGTCTGTAGTAACAACCGAGCTATTGAATGTGATGTGTGTAAACATTGGTGCCACGTCAAATGTGGCGGAATTTTGCTTCATGAATACCGACGATTGCAAAACATACAGAATTTCGACTGGACTTGTCCATCTTGTATATCTACCCTAAGAACTTTACCTTTTGTTGACATCAGCAATTTAGACTCCAGCGATGGCTCCTTTACTTCCCATGGTGATGACTCTTGTACTGAACTGGCTTCTCAACAGTCATTAGCTTCCGTAGATTACCTTGAGAACCTCTCAAGGATCTTGAACTATTCATCTAAAGATCTAAGAGTTGCACACTTGAACATTTGTAGCCTTCGTTATAAGATCGACGAATTAAGACTCTTGCAGAGGATATGTGGATTTGACATTTTGGGAATTTCTGAGACCCATCTGGACTCTTCTGTTCCTGATAACTTCTTGCAAATAGACGGTCTCCAACTTATCCGACGTGACAGAACTAAATGCAAAGGAGGAGGTGTTGCCCTGTACTATGCTGAACATCGAACGGCTGTACACCGTAAAGATTTATTAGTCAAAGATATAGAGGCCATGCATATGGATACAGGTGAAATTCCCCGCCCACACTACTTTATTCTCAGTTGTTTGCCGATCTGAACTCGAAACTCCGAATTTCTTTGAAAACTTTCACGGCGTTCTTGAGAAAGCCTGGTTGAAAACAGACAGTATTTTCGTCCTTGGTGACTTAAACTGCTGCTTGTTGGAAGCCCAAAACAATCCTGGCTCCACCTTAATTACATCTAAAACAAAGAATTTGCTGAGGCTTTTTGAAGATTTTAATATGCAAAATGTTATTGCTGAACCAACCCGCATAACTTACACCACAAAGTCACTGATTGATCTAATTGTTACCACCAAGGTGGATGTTGTGCGATGCACAGGAGTAATGCCATTAGGTATATCCAACCATTGCCTAGTGTATGCAATGCTTAAATTGGGCAGCAAAAGACCACCGCCGAAGATTATTCGCACCAGAAACTTTAAAAATTTTAATGCAGCGAATTTTAAGGCTGATATTGAAAAGATTCCTTTCCATATTTTGGAAATTTTTCATCACAAAGACGATGTGTTCTGGGGATGGGAACTATTGTTTAAAGATATATGCAATGCTCACGCCCCGTTTAAGGATGTGAAAGTGAGAAGTATGTCTGCTCCGTGGATTAACAACACAATTAGGCACAACATGAATCGCAGATTTAAATTATTCAAAGAGGCAAACCAGACAAAGGATCCAAGCAAATGGGCTACATATAAGAAACTTAGAAATGAAATCACAGCTGAGCCAAGGCAAAGCATTTTAAAGATCTATTAGCTGATGTCAAAACCACTGCAGAGTATTGGAACCTGCTTTCAAAGGCGAATAATCCTAAATTAAGGAAAGCGATAGGTCCATTGAAAAGAGAGGATGGATCGCTCACAGTTGATGACAAAGAAAAATCAAACCTAGTCAATAATTTCTTCTCTAACATTGGGGAGAAACTGGCGGGAAGTCTCCAGCCCCAATATCTATCTGATCTGGTCACGTCAACTAAGATTGTTCCCTGTGTCAATAACATTGCACTGTCACCATTGGCCATTGAGAGAAAATTAGCTAATCTGAAAACAAACAAAGCAACAGGACCTGACGACATATCACCGAAAATAGTCAAGGAAGCTGGAGATGCATTGTTAACCCCGCTGATGTTCCTTTATAATACGAGTCTGAAAGATGGCTATGTCTTTAGCCAGTGGAAGACTGCGAGAGTCAATCCTGTTTTTAAAAAGGATGACAAGACTGTTATCGGGAATTATCGTCCCATATCTCTTCTCAGTGTTCCGAGCAAAATATTAGAAACCATTGTTGCTGATTCGATCATTCACCATGCGTTTATTGAAAATAAATTAATAACAGACAAGCAATGGGCGTACAGGAGAGGATATTCTACTGAGCTGTTGCTAGTACATATGACAGAAATTTGGAGGAGTGCCATTGATTCAAACAAAGTTGTTGGTATAGTGCTGGTAGATTTCCAGAAAGCGTTCGACTGTGTCTCCCATAATGTGCTATTACGTAAATTGGAAAATGATTTTGGAATTAATGGAGTGTTACTCGACTGGCTGCGCAGTTACCTTGACAATAGAAAACAATATACTGTCTTAAATGGTACAGCATCCGATCTTAACACTGTTAAATCTGGAATACCGCAGGGTTCTGTTTTAGGACCGATCTTATTTTCTCTTTACACAAGTGATTTACCTGAAGCTATAACCACTGCGACAACCTACATGTATGCTGATGATACTACCCTATATTGCATTGGCGATTCTATCGACGCAGTAATTTCTGAACATAGAAGAGCTTCTATGCTGGTGCATAACAAACTCGCTTGTGCCTCATCCAAAGAAATGCGAAGCAATGATCCTCCATCGTGGTAGATTCACTGGCCCTTTGAAAGAGTTAACGTTGGCCCAGTACGCCATCAAATGGGTTACACACTCTCGTCTATTAGGCGTATTGATAGATGATCAATTAAACTGATCTCAACATGTTAGTGTTGTTAAAAAAGGCTTTGTTGATAAGTTAAACTTGTTAAAACGTAGTAGATTTCTTCCAAAGAATATGTTATTAGACTTGTATTTTAGAGTTATTATGCCGTCAATCGTATATGGTATATCAGTATGGGGAGGTCTCACAAATAAGGAAGGGTTTAAGGCATTAGAAGCACTGCATTGTAGAGCTGCGAGAATTATCTTTGAGCTACCTTGGGAGATGTCCAACGCAGATGTTATGAAAAAGGCTAATTGGTCTTCTTTAGCCTTTATGTATAAAATCAGCTTAGCTAAGCTTATGTATAAAATCTACAATAACCTGACTCCTGACGCTATGTCAGCTATTATTAAGAACAATGATAACACCAAGCGATACCAACTAAGGAAGAAACTGAAAATTGATGTCCCACGTTTTAACACCAACTACGTGAGGAACTCTGTAGCTTGTAGAGGAGCAATAGTTTGGAACACGTTGGTTCCTCAACTTAATGGCGATATAGACAATGTTAAGAAATACGCGATTATGGCAAGACCGTCAAAGGCTCTGTTACACCTAGATTTTGACTGTATCTCCCCTCAAACATTAACCAGAAGGGAGGAAGATTTTAAGTATAATTAGTGTTAATAATCAGTCGATACTAGAGTACCACCTTGTATTTTAGAATTTTAAGCTTTTATCGTTTTAGACTTGTAAGTATTGAGTAGCTATAAGATTTAAGCTGGTGTACACCCTATTTATTTTTTATTTAATTAGTTATCTCCGGACTTAGTTATTTAGACATGACCCCACAAGCGAAGCGTCGCTTTAAATACTTATCGTGTATAAATAAAGATTATTGATTGATTGATTGATTGATTGATTGAGTGATTAAGTGTCTGTGTGGAACATAAATAGTTTGGGATAGTGTAGGGGTTTTCAATGCCTAATGTAGAACACGGTTGCAAAATCAAACTGACTGTGGTATAGTACAGGGTAATGGTTTCAGCATCCCTGTGGCACTCCACTCCTAACGGGTGATTTACAGTATACCCCTGGGGGGTCTGGTGCAAGTTGTTCAAAGGGTAGATAACTCTATTCACTGGATAAAACACTATCCAGTGAGGGCCTCCTGGTTAGGGGAAAGCGTGTTTCACTTTCTCTTCTTATAGTTACCTATCAACAAATTCCATCGCTCCCCAAAATATTTTGTCAAAGGTCCCTTTAATTAGGTAGAGGTATCCCTTGTTCCCTCAAATTAAGTGCAAAAATATCCCTTGTTTCCTTCAAATAAATGATCAACTGATTTAGCGGGAACTTTGTTGGGGGTAGTAAGGACTTCTAATTTAATATACCTCAAAGAAATTTTAGTCATCTGTCAGTTTCATTTAGAAATAAAACTGCATGCATACAAATGATTTTGCAAATGATTTGCAGTGTAGACTTCTTGTTCTACATGTTAAATATTAATAAAATGCACCTGCCTTCAGTTTGTGACAGATGCTTAGTATTTTTGATTGGGGGATGAGAGTATTTTTAATTGTGAAAAATCAATCATGGTCATTGATTTTGGAGTGATCATATATGTATTTCTGTATAAAATAACCATGTTTAAATATTTTTGCCAAGGTCCATACTTATATGCTGACATTCTGGACTTAAAAAACCTGCAGTCCATTGTAGTCAATGAGCGAATTGATTGGTTGGTGCACTTCAGTGCCATTCTAAGCGCTGTTGGTGAACAGAATGTGTCCCAAGCTCTTCAAGTGAATGTTGAGGGGGTCCACAACATCTTTGAGCTGTGCCGCAGGAACGATTTAAGACTGTTTTGCCCGAGCACAATTGGAGCATTTGGACCTGAAACCCCATCAAACCCAACTCCTGATCTGACTATTCAGAGGCCTAAAACAATCTATGGTGTAGCTAAAGTTCACATGGAGCTTCTGGGAGAGGTAAAGATACCGGTCGGAACAAATTTGCTTTATCATGTTTGTGTCAAGGTTGTAGATATACTCAGGCCAAACTGACCCAGACTGTAAGAGCTCACATGCAGCTCCCTGAATGCAGTGCAACTAGAATGGTAGTATTTGCTACGTAGTACATAGGGAAGTGTCTTGCCCAATAGTACAACATAATGTCATACCTGCCAACCCTCAGAGTACAAAAATCTGGAGACATCTAGAAATCTTTGCATTGTAAGAATGTCATTAAAGACAATGTCCTGAGGAATAACCTCTGAAAATCACCCAAAAGGCATTCCAAGAGACCGGGAGATTTAATGAAAAACTTGGAGACTCCCAGGAAAACCAGGAGAGTTGGCAGGTATGCAATGTCTCCAACCTACCAAACCCACACTAACCAATCTCAACTCCGGTATGCTACATGTAACAGGCCATTTATTATGATATTCCATCTTTTTAAATCACAAGTTATATGATAGATGTTAGTATTGAAGCTGCTTTATTTTCTCTTCCTATAGTACTATCATCACAAGTTTGGTTTGGACTTTCGCTCTGCAAGATTTCCAGGAGTCATATCAGCAGAAACTGCTCCAGGGGGTGGCACTACTGACTATGCTGTCCACATTTTTCACGAGGCGCTAAGAACTGGAAAATACAAATGTTATCTGCGCCCTGATACTAGAATGCCAATGATATATCTCCCTGATTGTCTGCGAGCAACTGTTGAGTTACTAGAGGCACCTGCAGAAAAACTTAATATGCGCACATACAACATCAGTGCCATAAGCTTTACACCTGAAGAACTGGCAGATGAGCTGAAGAAGTTTATCCCAACACTGAAAATGGAATATGAGCCTGATGAAAGGCAAGCTATAGGTAGGTGTAATAATCCCTTTTTGTGTTTTCTAAGCAGTGTAAAGATCAGACTTTGGTGCACTGTAAAAATTGGTTTGCATTGGGCCCAGTAGTCCATGCATACCGCCAGAACTAGGTGTTTGTCTCTGTACCAACTAGGAGTATTCTTCTCCCAGCCCCTTGGATGGAATACTGGACAGGTCTGTTTCAGGGCTACTACCCCAACATTAAACTCAGTAGTACCCATCTATACACTTGTGCAGGTTTTTTTAAAGCCTCTAAACCAGGATTAGTAAGAATTTTGATTTCAGTTTTGTAACTGTTCAGTGAGGTTTTCTGTTTATATTGTTTGTCCTTCACTTTTAACTAAGCTCAGTGGCGGATCCAGACCTTGAGTTAAGGGAGGTGCCTGGTCTTAATTTACTTGCCCTGCTGGCCTTTTTCCCTTCTGTCATTTCTTCTTTTTTAACCCAAAATAAGGGGGGGGGGGGTGGGTAGGCCCCCTGGGCCCCTCCCCTAGATCTGCCACTGAAGCTTGAGTATAACCTCAATTACACAAAATATAACCATGTGACAAACATTTTTCAATACCAAAAATTTACAGTACTGTCAATTGGTTAACTTTTAATCCATTATCCTAGGTTTGTGTTAACTGGCTTTCAAACAACACGGGCCTGGGTGGGGAGGGCGTGA
The DNA here is from genome assembly GCA_022496165.2 of Catalaphyllia jardinei. NCBI lineage: Eukaryota > Metazoa > Cnidaria > Anthozoa > Scleractinia > Caryophylliidae > Catalaphyllia > Catalaphyllia jardinei. The sequence continues at coordinate 4,377,443 of CM042753.1, read as the reverse complement.
CTGCGAGAGTAAAGTCTTGCCCACTGCAAGCACAGAATTCAGTGGGCTCAAACCTGGAGAGGTGACAATCCAGAATCCAGCTCACTAACCTGATTGGGCCACCTCATCCCCCATAGTGCAGTGTGCCATTTCTGATCATGACTACTAAAAACATCCGCAGTCAAGTGTCTGTTCATTACCCTTGATCGATACCCTTCGATCCACACTCCATCAACAGCTTGGTCAAGAGTCAACCAAATTTTAGATTGATTCATGATCATATAAGTCAGTCAACACTCAGCCGACTACTGTTGATAGAGTGATGTTGATTGAGATGTCAGTCAAGAGTATCAATCGAGAGTTTTGATCGAAACATTTAACCACATAATGCCTTTAGTACACATGGCATCCCTGTGTTCTATATATGTTCTTGACAGGACAAATTAATTCAATAATTTTGATAAATCAGAAGGGTTATAAGAAGTCAATTAATAATTCAACGTTTTTTAAACCATTTACTAATTATAATAATTTGACATGCAACTATATCCCTTGTAGCTGACAGTTGGCCCCAGGTTCTGGAGGACAGTAATGCAAGAAGGGACTGGGCCTGGCAACATGAGTATGATCTCAATGCCATGACAGCAGCCATGCTGGAGGCATTAGCTCCAACAGGAAAAGTCACCGCAGCAGTGCAATGAATACCTTGAAATACTGTCATGTAGTTGAGAATTGCCACAACACTACACCAGGCTCTCGTAGTGTTTCATAGGGCAACTCTTTAGAAGGCACATTTTCCACCTGAATGACTGATATTCCACACATACACTAGTCTGATGGGACAATATTATTATATGTAATTCCATGTTTATGCAGTATATATTCCCTGCAACTGTTTGAGTGCAGGTTAAAATAGTTTATAATATGCATAAGTATTTCTGCATCAAGTATACTGTTTTCTTGTAGTGTATTAATTTATTCTAGTCGACAAAGTTCATTAATTTGAACATGACATTATTGTTTCATTTCACAATGCTGCAAATCATGTTTTTGAATATTTGTTACTTTGTTTTAGCTAAGTTAAGTAACTTTTGCTACACCATGCAGGGCTTTTGTAGTTATTGCAGGGCAATAACTACATGTAAAATGTCTCATAGATAATCAATGTTTTCAGTTAAAAGAAATTAGAGTGTGTAGTTTCAAACTAAATTAGAACAACAATGGGTTTTGCTAAAAGCAGGCCCACCGCCCGCCATGGCCCAGCAGCCCAGTAAATCCACACACATGCAAAGATCTGCATCGGGTTTGGGTGTGCAAAATGTACGACAGTGAGTTTGAATACGTTTACCATTTAATCATTTGAATCCTTTTAAATTTTTGGTCCTCATTGTTGGAGAATGGACTTTCACTCTATCGGGTTCTGTAAACAGACGAATAAACAGAGGATGATAACGTTTTCACTTAGCAACAAGCAACAAAAGGATAAAAAAGGATTGAAATGATTATTAAAATGCATGGTCACCGTCGTCCATTTTGCATGCCCAAACCCGATCTGTGCATGTGTGGGGATTTACCGGTGGACAAAAAAAACTGGCCGCTGGGCCTTCGGGCCGCCGGACGTAGCAGGCTGTGGGCCACGGGCCACTGGACCTTCAGGCTGCTGGGCCGTGATGGGCCGTGGCCTGCTTTTAGCAGAGAGATCAAATATTTAAGTATTATATACAAATTGAGAAGAATATATATAGTAAGGGTGTGTGGAATAAATACATCAAGCATCTAAAAAATGGTTTGCTCATGCATTTATATTACCGGTACTTAAATGTTCAGTCAAAAATTCAATCTGTGGCTCCAGAAAATATCCAAACCTTACCCCAGGGAGGTTTAATATAAATGCATCGGGTGACCAGCTCTCGAAAGCTAAAATTTTAAAATGAACTTAACAGGAATTTCCAGATGGATGGGTAGTTTAAATGAACCAATTCCAAAAAATACATTTAGGGTTGTGTGTATTATTTGGAACAACACAACAAACATATTGTGTTGTTTCAAAAGTAATACATACTCCAAAAGTAATACATACTCTAAAAGTAATACATACTCCAAAAGTAATACATACTTTTTGAACTGGTGAGTTAGATATGGTTGTAGCAAAACAACACACTATTTATCTGAATATATAAATACTATTAGAAAACACTCCTTTGAAAATATGCGTACTGATTGGTTAAAAATCGTGTTTCCATAACTCGATAGAAACACAGACGAACATGAGCTGTTGACGTAATGATGGTGCGCGCAAAGAGAATTCTCATTTTGATAATCAAAGTTCATGAGTTTTCCTTCTTTTCGTCGCGGTGTTTTCTAAAATAAAATAGAAAACATGTTCTCCATGTTTCTGTCGAGTTAAAGAAACATTGAGTGGAAGTTTGGGAGAACTCAAAAAAGCTGTGGCTGGTGTTTGTGTGCCCAAAGCATTTCCCATTCTCCCAAACTTATGCTCATGTTTCAGTAACTCAATAGAAACATGGTACATGTTTTCTATTTCTTAATTGTTGACTGTTGGGATTTGTCTGGTCAGCTATTAGTAAGAAAGTGGCCATGATTTGATGTAAATTTATAGTTTCAAAACCTAGTATGTGGTATTGTAAAATATATTAGAATTCTCATCATAAGCATGTTATAACATGTTTTATAATTATTATGAATAAAATATAAATGAGACAAAGGTTGTGTTGAGTAGAATTTTCTACTGTAACATCTGCTATACTGATTGCTATATATGCTGGCCTGGTGCTCAGATGGTCTAGGTCACTCGCAGCCATCTCTCCCTTTCCACAGAGAGTACCTTGCTACAAGCAACCAGGACCATGTGAGAATCAGCCTAGCCATATGCAAGCATTGGTGCCCTATGAAACTAGTGGAGATGTTAGCTTCAGAAATGTTTGTTCATATTCAGCAAGCTAAGTGTCCATTCAATGAAACTGGAAAACATTCATACTTTCTTGCTAACATGGATGTCTCAAAACAGAAGGTCAAAACAGACTGAGAATGGGAAAAGCCTTCTAACAGATCCAATGATCTAACAGTATTCAACATCAGATGTTATTTTATTTCACATAATCTCAACATGCCGACAAATTGTCTTGCATCTAAAGTTGTCACTATTACTGCTACTACCCCACACTATAATACAACTTTTAGAACTTTTCATGTAGCTAATTTTATAATTGGAACATGGTCACATGGGTGTTCAGTTCTGTTACAAGTCCTAGTAATTGGTTTGTTTCAAAGCAGCCTCAAACTCCATTCATGTATTGGAAGTTATTAGTAGCCTTTATTAATGTGTTCTTTTTGTTTATGTGTTTGTTAACTGATAAAATATGTCATTTGCTTTACAACGTCCTCTTATTTTGTTATAGTTAAGGATAATTGGGGCGTTGCATCTTACAATTCAGGAAGTAAACATGCTGATAATTTCAATAAATTATTTTGACTGATTTCACCTGGAACTGTACAGTACACCATCCAATAATACTATCCAACGTAAACTGCTTTTTCTCAGTGGCACCCAAGACAAGTAAAGCCAGAGTCCTAACCCATAGCATAGCATTAACCAATAGTTGTTAATGCAGTGGAGCTGTGTTAAAATACTCTTAAGCAAAAAAAAAAACACAAGTCAAAAGGGTCAATTGATACAACAAAAAAACTACTTTCACCACAATTAATTGCATGTACAATGTAACTCATTGGCAACTGCACTAACAACTATTTCTGATTGGTCAGAAAATCTGACAAACAATCAGCGTCTAGGTACATGTACAGCTACATCATGGCAATGGATTGTTTTTTCTGCTCAGATCTCTTGTTTGAGAGCATAAATACTTGTTAATTGCTTGCCCATGATCATGAAGCTCTTGTTTCATGCTAATTGTAGTAGGAAGATTTGAACCTACACCATGTAATAGTCTGGACGTTACACTACTTGTGTAATTTAGCAGACTTAAAAATGTTTTTGTCAACATATTTAGAAACTTTAAAATCTATTTAGCTCCAAACCTGCTTTTGAAAATCACTATATATGACTAAGATAATCCTATTCTGGATCTGATTGTAAGTTACTTAGCTAATAAATTAAACTAGACTTACAAAGAACAAGTCGGCCTGCCGACCAAATAACAGACTCAGTAACTATTTTGGACAATAAATTAAATGCAAGATGTAACCACAATCTATATGGTACATATTAATTAGTTTCAATAATAACATCCATACATTGATGAAATGTCTCACCCTTGAAGAGCATACTATTATTAAAGCTATTAAATTGTTTTAAAAAACCTGTAATGTTGACCTCTGCCAATTTGAAGAAATATTATTTAACTCTGAATTCAAAGTAGATTTATCCCAAGGCTAGGTTAATATTTTTTTAGAACTGTAATCTTACATCTATCGTAAGAATTCATTTGACAGAATAATCTGGAGTGGTGACCCTCAAATCAAGCAATCTCTTGTAAAACAAGCTGCAAATTACAAGTAATAACTGGTAAAAACTTTGATAACTATGTAAACAAACTATTTTGGGGGTACTCAGTTTATGGCCAAAAAGGCCACATTATAGATCCTATTCACAAATGCCTGTCAATAAAAAAATTCTTTGGTGAGTATTAAAATTAACCCAACTAACCTCATTTTTGAGTAGCTACTTCAAAAGAATTTTTACTCTAAAACAAGGTAATTTACACCTGCTTTCAGTGCATAGTCAACATCTTTCATATCTTTTGGCACGTTATCTTTCAACATGCTATTGAAACGGCTTTAAGACCGTTCAACAGTGAAACAGGCAATTTTTCAGATTATTAGCAGAAGAAAAGACAAATAAATGATAAATAATGACCTCATGTGGCTGAAGAAGATTGTGAACATTGCATGTTTCCAGATTGACAGGATAATTAAACGATTTGCATGTAGTCGATCAGCTCTCAATGGTGGCTTCCAGTAGAGTTAGGATGCTAATGCGTATAGTATTTGAAAGATGTATACTAAGTATTCAGAACTCTCCTAACCCTAGTTTGATGTCAAATAAATCCATCTGAAAAGGAGTCCTTTGTATTAACATTTTGATGTGGGCCAGGTTACATACATAGCATGTTGAAAGATGGCACATTGAAAGATGTCACCTATGCACCTAACACTGTCAGCGGCTGCAAATGCATACAAAAGAATTTTAAATTGAGTGCCATTTTTGAACAGGGTCTATAACAGCTAACATAATTTATAAATAAACTAGGACTTTATTGACTATACAAGTGAAGTCTTTTTGCTTAATTATGAAACACAATCACAAACTTGCTTTCCACAGAAACTTGGATTTGATTTCCTATCAAATTTATCTTTTGTTCTCAAACTCATTAATAATTCATAGAGTTGAAACAAAAAAAAAAATCACAACTGTGAAGGAGGTTTGGATACCTGGTCTTAATTAGCATAGATTTTGACGATTTTACTTCTCCGTTTACTCCTTAGTTTTTGTTTCTATTGAGAGGATATATCAAACACTCGAGACAATGTTCCATCAGCTATCCAAACACCTCAAATCTCATCAAAAATACTCCACTACACATCTTATTTTCAACTCTCTTCTCGGTGTTTGGATAAATAAAAACACTGATGAAACACTGTTTCTCGTGTTTGATATATCACTTCAAGTACTGCCATTACATCAAACTTATTATTTCGGGCGAACTTCAATTTCAAGATCATTGATCAACTTGAGATTAAAGAACTAATGAAATAACTTTCAAATAAAATCATATTTCCTTAACATGGAGATAGAGACAGATCAACCATTAAGAGACAGTAATATAATAATTTCTGGACAGAAATAGCTAAGTTAATAATATATTATAAACTATTACTGTTATCAAAGTACTAATAACAATATTGCTATTTACAAATTTTGCCCTCGCTGTACAACCCAACACACACAAAGGTTATGAGGCATGGGTGTGTTGGTCAATAATGATAACAACAAATTACATAGTGTGCAATACAAGATTACTTGACCTGTCATTAGTGCCTCCCAAGTATTTGTTGCTGTAGGATACCAATTGCATGTCCATAGCCTTGATAAGATTGCTAAAGCCAGTGACACATTGGCTGACTCACTTGGCAACAAAACATTTTACACAAGTTAACAACAGATTTGTAACTTGACAGCAATATCTGACAGTGACAGGTCTCAAAACATCCTATCCAATCTTGTCAGCCATACTGTACCACAGGCTTACTCCTTCAGAAACCAAACACAAGCATCCACAGGCATTTCAGAGACAATCACAGGCCCCTATACATTGTGCAAGTCACAACAGAATGTCTGCCATATGATACTCTTTTGAGAGCCCTCTCAGAAATAAGCTAATGAGATGCTAGCTTAGCTTAAGAACAATGTAACTTCTAAGGACAAATAACTATCATTATGGAGGTCTTTAAAATCTAAGTATGCAATCAGTTACATCTCATACCCTTGAATCTGGAATGTTACCACTTATCACCTATACTGATTTGAAATTTTGAAGTTTTGAGTTACGGAATATTTGTAGGGACAAAACTCAAACCAGATCAACTAGGATCACTGATTTGCTTCCCACTGGATAGGAAAAGCAAGTATTTCAGAACAAGGCATGAAAAAATAGTTGCTATTGCTATTGAGATGCAAATCAGCAGTTCATGTTGATTAAGTCCAATTTTTGTCCTAGCTGCCCATTAATCATTAACAAACCCTGTCAATGTTGATGCACATGTCCTTTCAAACTCAAGAATTATGCATTTAAGACTGGACAAATTTCACATGATACAGTGTACATTGATTTAAAAAATTTAAACCCTCTTGACATTAAGCATGGATTGCAGAATGCCTTATTAAATCATCTGGCATTTGAAATCTTTTGCTGCCTTCTTCACACCTGACATGTGATGTTGCATCAGAGTGAAGCCTGACATGATCCTGTAGATGTTCAGCAATGCAGAATTCTTTATCACAAACAAAGCACTTATACGGGCGGTTGCCATTGTGAATATTCATATGATCTTGGAATTCGACTTCAGTGAAGAACTTCATGGAACAGATTTTACAGTCAAACAGCACAACTGCTCCACCCTGGTCTTGAGTGTGCTCCTCAATGTGAACCTTGTAGCTCTCTGCCTTTGTGAATGTTTTAAAGCAGTAGTTACAGCGATGAAAGGATCTGCTTGCTTTCACAGGTTGAACTGTTGAGACAAAATTGACGGTGGTTAAATTCAACTGACTTTTGATTCACGTGTGCTGCAGGTTAGTGTGACGCACAATAACCTAAGATACTGGAGTAACTGAGCTGCTTTCCTGAACAAGACACTAAAACCCTCAGAGATTGAGCCTCTCTCTACCTTAACAGTATATAATTCTAAATCTGGTCCTGGCAAATTGCTGGTGTGACAAAACAAAAATGCTGGGCAATAACCTGTAAAAGACTGGCATTCCATCCAACCAATTCCTGAGTTGGACTCTCGTGCCAGGCCTCATGACCCAAAGGGCACAATCTCTAACTAAGTGATTTCAAGGTCCTTTTTTGTTGCTGCCAATGGATCAAATAATATAGCCATACAATCATACACACTGAATTTGAAACCCAGACATTGTGTACACTGGTAGCTGCTGGACAGTAAGGCTACCCAGGAAAACACATTGAGAAACCCAAAAACAGGTTGAGTTCTAACAACATGGGATACAAACTTGTTATAATAAATAATTTTTTATACATTTTCAGTCTTACCATTATGCATAGCTCTATGTGCCCGTAATGCTCCAATGTGCAAAAAGTTCTTCCCACAATGTCCACAGGGCATGTTTCCCACTTTGTGTCCCAGTTTGTGTTTACGAAGTGCATCAGCTCTGCGGAACTCCATATTACATTCCTCACACTTGAACTGGTTGGCTCCAGTGTGAAGATTGATGTGTTTCTTAAGATCACTAGACTGTTTGAAGGCTTTTTGACAGATATGACACTTGAATGGTCGCTCACCTAAAAGAATAAAATACAGAAAATAAATATAGGGGAAAATTATTCCATTATAGAAATTGCAGCACAGTTGTATGCATTCATTATGTTTAGTGTTATTTTAATTACCTTTTGAGGCAAATCTGGGACTCAGACATCACTAAAATTCCACAAAACAATAATCTCCACCAGTTGCAATTACACTTACATATTTTCATTTTATTAGTGCATAAAACATCAATAATTATTGATGCAAATACTAAATAAGTGTTTGTAATATGCCAAGTCATGAAGGTAAACATACCTGTGTGTATACGCATATGATCGCGCAGGTGGCTACGTGTACGGAACATCTTGCCACACACCTCACAACGGAATTTAAAGCGCTTGTTACCCATATGGATAACAGAATGCTGCTTCAGAAGGCTGGAACGAGAGAACGTCTTATTGCAGACTTCGCAGTGGTGAACAGAATTGTCTGATGAGTCCTTTTGCTCTATAACAATAAAATGGTACAGAAAACTACTTCAAATGTTGTTGAGACAAATTACTTTGAATATTCCAATTTTTACAAATGATACATACATTATAAAATTATATGGAATGCAATGTCCAGATCACCAGTCAAAGGATTTCATTTTCAAAGTAAAGCCATTTAAACCTACTGGGATGTGATTAACCCATGGCATTTAACTCTACATGGTTCCTGCAGCATGAAGCTGCTAGGAGTACTGCCACCCCTCCCCCTTCCTTGGATGGAATGCTAGTCCATCACAGGTTACCCCCTGCCATTCTGTCCATTGGACCCTCTTAAGCCCAACTTCTTCATAGCTCTGGGTGTTCAACTCCAGTCAGTTTCTGCACCATGAAGCAGCTCTGCAACTGGCAGTAAAACATTTGAAGTTTAAAGGGCATCAGTTGAACATTGAACATGATAGTTTTAACATATTTCATTTACTGGAAGCATAGCTGCCTCCTCCAGCAACGCATTTCTCAGTTCTTTAGACAGAGGAATGGCTGGTTAGAAGTTGTGCCACATATCAACAGCCTTGAGAACTTCAAAATTTGGCCTAAAGGTTTTCTGAACAGCTGTAAATATCTAAATGTTTACTACCAAATATGTCATGTTTGCACAGTCCCATTGGAGCATGCTTTGTCACATGTCCAGACTCAGATGAAAACACAACTTCTTGTGGAGAGACACTGTACCCATGAACACAACACAGTGACTCCAACAAAACATAACTTCTTGTGGAGACAGACACTGAACCCAAGAACACAACATCGTGACTCCTACAGGACTCAGGGCTACAATACTATTTGGCTATATCCCAGCTATAATTCATGTTACACCTGTGGGGAATTGAAGGTGCTATGCCTAATGATTGGTGTGTTAAACTCCTTATCAATAGATGTGAGCTTACATCTGGACAGGCTGAGCTCCTATGTTGTGTTATAAGGCAAGACTAATGCAATGCCTTTCTCCATGCACGAGAGGAAATAATTTCTGACTAAGACAAGCTTTTTGGCTCACTTATTTTGAAACAGGTCAATCTTACACGAGGCAGGCAAACAAATCATTACACTGGAGGGCAAGTTGTTATACCTTAATGTAAGAAGGGGTTTATAGTGTGGGGGTAGCTTATCATTTATTTAAAGCTCAATTATCATGGCAAATTGTAGCTTGAACATAACCTCACCTGCTAAAGAGTCAGATGATGGTGATGGTTGGCCAACACTACCAGACAATTTTCTCTCATTTGGTGCATCACCAGACTCAGAAGCTTCTGAAGTCTCGGAATCTTCATCACCTGGTGGTGAGCCTGCATCTCTCTCTGCTGCATCATTTGGTTTTCTTTGTTCACTTGCTAAATATTTCAACTTGTCAACAGACCTCTCTTGAGAAGTGTGAACATTATACAGGCTTCTCAATGATTGAGCATTAGCTTGGGAGAAAGCATTAAGTTGCTTGCTCTCCAAAGAAGTGTTTGGGTAAGAAAACTCCAGGGCTTGTTCCCTCATAAGAAACTGTTCATGAATGTTCTTTTCTTGTTTCAAAGCCCAAGGATATTTCCCAACCAGTTCATTCATTTCCTTGCTCCACTGCAGTGTCACGGGACTTTCAGCATTATGTGGTACAAAGGGAATCCGTTCTGGAGGAATACCAACTAGATATTTGACATTATTCATGGTCAGGTTGTAATTCTGTGGCACATGGTGGTTCTGTGGTTGATCAGAAGAAGACTGGTTTGCTAACATCCCAGGTGCAGGTTTAGATAATGCCAAAGTACTTAATTTATAATCGCATTCCTGTAGTGTTCCTTGGACCGAGGTTTCGTCACTTTTTGCATCATCAGCAGGCTTGGGTGAGCTGGAATGATATTGAATGACAGACACATGATGGCAAGGAACAGAGTTTACACTCTCAGCTGTCTTAGACACTTCAACACTGCCCTTTGGAGAATTTGCTGTTCTCAAGCTGTTTTCAATAAAAAGGCTATAATTCCCTTTTTGGCTTTGAGGATCAACATTCATCACAAAGCGTGGCATACATTGTGAATGTTGGGGAACATCATGTAATGCAGAATGGATGTCATTAATTGACTGATCCACTGGACTTTTCTGTCTTTGAGGTGAATGAGGACTTTTTCGTCTTTGAGGTGAAGGAGGACTTTTCCGTCTTTCAGGTGAAGGAGGACTTTTCCGTCTTTCAGGAGAAGGAATACCAACATGTCCAAGTTTTCTTTCCGGTGATGGCTTTCTATTCCCTCCAAGACTGATGCTTTGGAATGGCAACCTCAGATAATCCACGCCTTGATGATTTGGCTGTGAACTGTAACAGTACCTTGCTTGAGGTACATGAAACTTAACTTCCTCACTGGTGATTTTTGGTGGAAGGATACTTGCTTGTTCCATATGACTCATATTTGATGACCACCTGTTTGAATTGTTGTCATACCTCAAGACTGGGCTAACAGAGGGAGCTGGTTGTGGTCTTACAGGTGCCACCTCAGTTGAGGGGGGTGACTGCTTAGAATGATTGTTAGAGTTCCCCTCATCCCCTGAGTCTGACAATGTTTCTGATCCACTGCCTGTGTTGTTGCCTGGTGAGGACCTGTGTTGCATTATCTTGTGAAGTTCAAGTAGCTGGTTGGCGACATCCAATTTCAGGTTCTTTTCATGTAGCTCGTTGTCTTCCTGAGTGTTGTCTTTTGGTACAATGGCATTCTGTGCAGAGTCTGATACCTCTGGTGGAGTTTCCTCGCCATTGGCTTGTTCAGGAAATACTGAAGGATGAAGCTCTTTGTGTCTCTCAAAGGCTTCCTCAGAGGTAAACAGAGCACTGCAAGCACACTTGAAGAACTTGTGGACAGAATTGATGTGGCCACGACAGTGATGTGAACGGGTAAAAGCTGAAGGGCAGATAGGGCACTTGTATGGTTTGTCTAAGGTGTGTGTGCGACGATGCTTTTTCAGGTCACTGGACTGCTTAAATCCCTTTTGACAAATGTCACAAATATATGGACGCTCCCCTGAGAAACAAAATATTAAGCCATGATTAATATTGCATAACATTTTGATTATAAACTTCTGGGCTTAACATGTTACCAACTGACATCTAGAATCTAACCTCTAAGTCATATGACTCTTGCTGCATGTGATCATTGAACTGAAACCCACTGAGCACTAACCTTAAAGGTAGTTACAGCTTATTATGCCACTTAATGTGGTTCTATTGTAACTTTAAAGGCTGTGGATAAAACTCCAGTGTGACCATTCAAGTGAATGTTATTATGTACTTTCATGTGATGCTGTTTACCTTACAATATAAAAGGTTGTTCTAGCTTTATTGAGAAGTACTTTCAACTGGTACTGTTTGTTTTACTATGTTCAAAAATTCTATCACCTCTCCAATTTCACACAAATGTAAGCTCACAGGCACCAGACTACTTGACCCTAATAAAGATATTTAGCCCATAATCACTGTTTAACCTTTGAGACAGCCACATGTAACTCACCAGTGTGGACCCTAACATGGTCTTTTAGATGTGACGACACCCTAAACTGTTTGCCACAGGTGCTACACTTATACGGCTTCTCCCCAGAATGCAACCTCAAGTGAATGTTCCGGCTGCTTGGATGGCTGAACAGCTTTCCACACACATGGCACTTGTAGTATTTCTGATCACCGTGTACATCCCTGCAGTGCTGGCGCAACATTGCCAGACCCATGTACTGAGTGTTGCAGCGTTCACACTTGTACATCCGCAGTCGCTTGGACAAGGCTCCACTGGCCTCTTGCGAGTCATCTAGTCCAGGAACAGTACTAGACTGTGAATCTGAGATGAGGAACTTTAATTTCAGTTTAAACAAAATTAGATCTATGTGCTTTTTAGGGTTATTAATTTATCTTAATAATTATATCATTGAGCTCAATAAAGAAGTGTACCTAGAATTGTACCTTGTAAAAAAAATTAAATATAAAACAAACACCAAGGCTGTCACTAAGGGTCATAACCTGCAACACCTCTTATGGCTGAACTCGTATGATTTTCCCTTGATGCTATTGGTAAAATTGCTTGTTGTTTAAAGAATTCACCCACAGAGAACCTAACAAGTTTGCCACAGGTGTGGAGAACAAGGTTACAGGTGACTTTAAATGTAATGACAGCCCTGAAAAATCTATACAAGATAAAATAAACTTATTTTTCAGTACTGACTTGGCAATATTTAGTACAGTGGAATAACAAATTGTGTAGTGTAGACAATAACAATAATGACAATGACAATGACGATAACAATAACAATACAAACATTTCTATAGCTCCCTATTCTAGAGCTCTACGGCGCTTAACAATAAAATGTTTAAAGCAGTAACTTAGTAAATAATAAATTCAAAAAATTACAAATTAAAATGTTGGTTAAAAAGTTTTAACGTTGCTCTTGAAAGATGCAAGACCGATAAAGCACTATCACTGTTTACCTAAATTGTGGTGTCACTATATAAAAAAATATATTTTAAAGGAAAATACTCAATACCTTGTACATCTTGTTCCGTAACATCTTTAGGACTTTCAGTCCCCTCAGTATCATTTTTATCAACTTCTGACATTTTAGCACTAGGATCTTCAGTCACATCTCTAGCATTATCATTATCAACAGAATCAGTTTTGTTTTCTTCTGGATTTTCCTCTTTGCTGACTTTTGAGGTCTTCCTCCTGGGTTTCTCAGGTACGCTAAGATCATCAGTAGAAGGAATTTCCAAGTCTTCAAGCTCAATCTCTGTGAGAACTCGTTTAATGCTCACTTTCCTGACACAAAAAGAAAGATTGCGGCATATCAAATTGGGCCTGTGCGTATATAACAGTGCAATCTTCCATATATACTGAGATCCATACCATTATATGGACCACATCAAGTATTCATAACTTAAAAAGTATTGACTGCAGAACTAACGAGGCTGACAAATATATCCATCACAATTGTCATACTTGAGGGCTTATAATAGTTTTGCATGCTCTGAGTTTCATGCTCGACATTGCAGACTTTATGGACATTAAAATTATTGAACAATCAAGTGTGAAAAATTGCTACTTATTATTAGCAGTTATAGGCACTAAGTTTTATAAAAATTACAAAGATCTCAACAGCTCTAGGATGTACAGTACAAAAGAACGTTTGCGCTAATTGTTTCTGTGCATCCTTACTGCGCACGCAAATTCACATGCCATGTCATGCATCGAGCGCACGCGCTAAGTACTAAAATAAACAATGATAAGGCAGATGGCCATAACTATAGCTTTGCTTGGTTTAATGATCTTGGATGTTCAGTTACCCCTACTTTTCGTTTCAGAAACAGATTTTATTTACGATTATCTCCATTGTCCAAAAATGAACAAAAAAATCAATGTGGGAAGTTAAAAAAATTTCTGTCCACATGACATGGAATCCTCCCATCTTGCGGCGGCAAGACACGTGAAAATATGGTCGCTAAATGCAAACTTGTTCTTTGAGGAACCTCATCAGTTAACTAAATTTGCTTGATAGGTCCATTTTAACCATATTTGGCAGAGAACTTTTCCCTTCAAAGCTCTAATTGCAATATTTTGGGGCTTGCAGCCACTGAGACGATCTTTGTTAAGAAGCCCGATTTCCTCAGATTTAGGTGTTCTTCCTGGCACGTTCTCTCCAAAATGAAGTTGGTGGCCACCCATTTTTTTTACATTCCTAACATCACTAACTCACCATCTTTCAATGGCAAAATTTTCAGAAAAAAATAAATCTTAGAAAATTTTCGCGCAAACATCCTCGAGACACTTGTCAATGCTCAGAGATTATTTGGTAGCTTTACTGAGTGCCTCCGAGTTATTCTTGGGTCATTTCCTCTGTGACAGTTTGTTGTGGTTGCTGATCTAGGAAACCATTCTGATAACAATTTTTAAATGCCTTAAGGATCCCGTTCTGTGCTTGATGTAAGGCCTGGTTTACACACCACATGCACACTAGGTTGCCACTGACATAATCAACTATGCTACCAAGTAGGCAACTGAAATGAAAGCAAAACTTTCCACCTGTGACCAGATCAACTTTGATGAACCTGTAATTAAATCTTAAGCAAGGAAAACCGGAATAGCAGCATATTCTTAACCACCTACTGTCAATGTCTTCTATCTTAAAAACTAGTTGTAATCGATAGAAAATAATACTGAAATCCAACTGTAAACATGTAGTGTGTGCACTAAACAAAAGCAAGAGACATAATTGTTACACTTACTTGGGGAGCTGACAAGAAAAAATGTAATATGCAGTGTAAAAGTTTTCAAAAAATATAAAAACAGCTCACAGCTTGGTAATCAAGCTTACAACTGTAATTAACCGCAAAGCCAGAGGCTGGGCGGTTCTTGCTCGGCCTTCGGTTTATTTTTTTTTTAGTTTTGTCGGTTACAAATCCCAAACCTCCAAGGATGATGTCATTACCAGCCAATTACAGGCCATTTCTCAGTTCTTTTAGTCATATCCCCCTCAGGAGGGTTTTGTCAAGTTAGTGAATTAACTGTTTAGACAAACAATGGCCATCGACGGGAAAAATGTTTATTTGGTCAAACTTGGGCCTAAATCCTTCAGTGATAGGCGTCAGGACATTTGCAAGGTAAAGCATCTAATTTGGGACCAGCTGCTGGCTACTAAGGCTGAAATTATCCAGAGTTAAGCTGTATTTTCGTTTTGTGTGCGAAACAGAAGGTTTTGTAATCTGGAATTTTTGTTTCTGTTGACTTTCAAAGGGAATATTCAATGCGCTAAAAAGGTATAACGTCTGGCGACAGTGATGGAATGCGCTGATGGTGCTAAATAAGATCGTGTTTACTTCGCCATGGTGGAATTTTCTCGTGGAAAAAAATTAAAAGCTTAGCGCTCGTATAAAACCCTTTTAACATACATGTGTACATTTATATTCGTTTGAAAGGTCAAGGTATTTTTCTTTAGATGTAAACAAAATTCTCGGATTACAAGTCACGCTAGACCTGTGCCATGCAAAGAATGTAATCAGATATGCCTTTCAGCATATGGGCAGCGAGAGTCACGTTTCGCGCAATGACATTCGGTTGTTATGTAACGGTAGATGACAGCGCTAACTATGTCACGTTTTACGAGCTGAACATTCGCATAAAGATTAAAAAATAATAAAAGAGCGTGGTTACAACCGCATCGTGGTTCCTGTTATAATATGTACTGCAAGCGCTTTATATATAGCCTCATAAGTGAAGCTTTTTGACCAATCAGAATGCCCAATTCTTATATTCACCTCTGCCATGTTTGTAATATAATGTGTATAATATAAAAGTGTAGAGTAGTTGATCTAGAACTTTGGTTACTTTTTTATTTTGTATCTATTGGCGCATGGATCCCACGGTTCCCACACATCAAAGATTATCAAGCTTTTCTTTGCAGCAGATGACGGACTCAAAATGGTACGTAATGGTTTTGAATGCACTGACTTCTTCAGTGTTACTTAACTGACTAAATGGTAAAGCAGATTGCCTATATTCTACACATTTGAGCTATTATGCTATTTAAGTAAGCATGACCGATTGTAAAGGATCTAAGTGTGGTATTGGTATTTTGTCAATTTTCGATATGGTTTTCAGTATTTGCCAATTTTTCTTACGGTATTGCGGTATTGGGTACCCTAATGTCCCCCTCAACATAACATGTGGGTTTTCATTGTTACCCTGTCCAAAATTAAATGTCTAATTTTACATGTTATCTTACCTTTGTATCATTTTTGAGAACTGTCACTTCCACAAATATTCTCTGTTGTATCAAAGATTTACTCTGCTCTGGTCAAAATCCAAAACTGAAATTTAAAAAAATATATATAGTACCTACGGTATTCAAACCATTCACTTGGGAAGTGAAATTGTTGTAAAATCAGTCAGTGAATGTGTTAAAAAAATACATTTACATAAAAACCATTCAGCGTGACTAGAGTACACTCAGATGAACCTCTATAATGTAGGGCCATCTTGGGGCAAAAAACTAATCTTTCTGATTGATGAATGGTTGACAAGAAAAATCCTGGCAGTTGTACCTAGAAGTACCTACCAAGCCAAGATTGAATGGTATTCATACAATGGGATAAAGTGGTTTTTCAACAAGAGCGGTACATAATATTTTGCATAATGCACTGTAAAATATCAAATCGATCATGCCTTTGACCAAAATTGGAAACAACACAGTTACTGTGCATTATACAAGGTAAAACTGCCAGTGCAAATTGACACTTACAACATACATGTACTAACAGAATGGTTCAGCACTTAAATTAATTAAAGAAAGTGAATTTATATTGCAAAACTTAATTTCATCAAACAAATACTATGCTTGCAAATTATGCACAATTACTGTTTCCTGGAACATTTCTAGAAGAATCTATATAAAATACAAGCACAACAAATCAGATTTCTAACCGTTCTATGCGGGGGAGAGTGTTGTGTTCTATCCCGAATGATTTTCTACCATGAATTCTCTGTCCCTAGTGACGATCCCGAATTAAGAAGTGATTGATCAAAACACTGACTTTATTAAGACATTCGAGAACCGGACGTCAAGGTCAGCTACTTACGCACAAAAGAGCAGACATGACAGGCATTCCAAAATGTTTCCGTTACTCCATTTTCAAAGAAAATCCTAAATTCTAAATTTCACCTGTAAATTTATCAACCATTTTATCGTATCTTCCTTCAGCATGTGCTCTTGTGCTGGACTGGAATACCCCCTGTAGGTCGGCAAAATTTCCTTGTCGTAAGCGGAATTTTTACGATGAAAGTTCACTTCACAACCACATCACAGGGTCAGAATAAAATTTCTCACTTCGCGATAGACTGAAATGTGTACTGACTTCAAACGCGTGCATGTGTGAATGTACTCGTACAATCAAATTACACGTGTCCGAAATTATAAGATTACAGATGTAATAAACTAAAACCTCCGTTGCATCTCTCAAAGTCAAAACTAGAATTTTTTTCTAAGTAATCGGCAATAAATATTCCCTAAAGGTGAACTCGAGTAATCTGTTAGTTTCTTTTATTAATTGATCGTCGAGAAAGCGCCTTCAGGGAATTGAACACGAATGTACATGGTATGCACGTGCGGTTTCTTCTTCTAGCCTCAGTTACAAACGTAGAGTTATCAGCTCTCCTGTTTTGGTCAAAAAGAACATTAAAACACTTATTGGTTACGCAGAATGTAATCCGGTATGGCAGATCTGTTCCACCCAAGTAATGCAGACAGGCGAAAAATCGCAGGAACGACAGGAATGGCGGAAAGAGACTAAACGTGAACGATAGCATGTCTGCAACTACAGTGAGAGAGACATCCCTTATAGCGATGTTATAAAGACTATTTTGAATCAAGAAGTGACAAATAAGTCGAGGAAGTGAATTGCGCGTGATAAAACGACAAAAAATAGCTTCGCTGGCAACGTGGCATGTGACCAAACATGGTGGTCGTTCACGTTTTGATCGAGATAGTTCACGTATTGCGGAGCGCATTCTAGTCGTCAGAGAGTTATTATACCACCCAACAACAACTCAACGCAAATTCCGGACAACAAATGACTTTTTCGCGTCGATAACTGCCTTTCTGACAGAGAAAATTGGACAAAAATGCTCAAAGAAAGCGAACGAAACTAAACGAGGAAAAGACCATTGCGAAGGCCGAGTAAGTTGACATCACATTTCACGTAGGCTGCTAGTACGTGTAATCGTTTGTGAAGAAATTTCTCCTTACCTCTTAAACAGACCACCTAGTTCGGCCATTGAATCATGGATCGGTCGCTGAAGCCGCTAACTGCCATACAAACGACTTAAGGAAGAAGAAACGCCAGTGAAAGCGGAAGAACAATTTTCACGTAAAACCGACTACATTTGACGCAATCCACATGCCCTGGACGTGTGCCTCATACCCAGCACCTGGCGTAGGAACGTGTTTGTTTTTGATCGACGTGTTTCAAATCACCTCAGTCACGTGGGACCCGTAGGGATGACAACCTGATATCCGCCATACGAAAAGACTAATCGGCAAGATTTATCTGTTCCTTCAAGTTTTTACATCGAATATGGGCTGATATTGCAACGAGCGCAAAGGTGGAGGGGTCCTGAAGACTGGAGCTAAAACATGGTTATGACGTCATGTAACTTTCCTTTCAAGGCCGAAGGGACTTTTCATCTATGAAAACCAAAATAGAATTATGGTATACAAGAATATGCGGAAAATATTTTCTTTGCATTTGCTGTGAAATTTGCTAAGGGATATGAGGAAGACAAGAAAGGCTAAGGTCTCGTGACATTGTACGCAGGACTACATGACAGGTTCCTGTCGTTCCTGTATTATTGAACCAAATCGTTCCAATTTGTTGCGCTTTGAGAAGCAAGAAACTCACGATAGTTCATTCAATACGTTTATGCAAATACATCCACACACGCGTTTTCCGACATCCGTTCTCGTGAAACGAGGACCGGAAAACTGGGACGCACGAGAAGATATTTTTGGATGATTAGTAAACTCATGTGTAGGTTGTGTGTGATCGATGTTTTGCAACCTTTGATCTTGGTTTAATTGTATTGTATAGTATTGGCACTTATTACAGCTGAAGAAAGGAGAGGTTAAAAATAAACGATTGAAAACGAAACTCTCAAGAAAACAATATTTTAAAAACAAAACAACAGGTTAAATAGAATGCAGTACAAAGGCCGTTTGAGAATCACCGAAGAGAAAGCCGCGAAAGCTCCCCCTCGCGTGCGGTTTGGCGAATACTCCCGATTAATACATGCTTTCCTGACGAGGTGAAGTTGATCATCATTGTTGTCTAGCTGGCTTTATGAAGTCATGCCGGATTACATGCGTCAGATGATCTCAGTTGCCGGCCAGAGAAACAACAACATATTCGAACTCTGTTTTTATATTCACTGACCCAGCTGCTTGTTTGTTTTTTCTTGTTAAATGAGGGGAGTGTTGGAGGAGGCCAAGGCCCCGCTTCAATAGAGAACAGATATTGCACGTTCACCGAGATCAAATCACCCCGAAATGTAGATCGACGTCGTTTACGAGAAGCTTCGCACACGCTGGGTTCAACTTAACCCCTAAATCTTCCACGTTGTCTCACATAAACTTGTGATCAGGAGTGATGTTTGCCTTGTCTTGTGATGAAAAACTAGCGCGTAAATATAAACTGTTCCAGGCCTAGAGATTTTGCTGGAACACGAGACTCAAGGTGTGAACGAATTCTTTTCATGACCCTTCACCCCAGATTTTCTCTATTTTTAAAACGTTCAGTCGTGTTACCATAGATTTGCGGTTAAAACACGACTGGATGTTTTGGAAACAAGAATAAGGCAATTTCCGCAGCTGCCTCAAGTCGGCTGCAAACTTTTAACGCCGGGTGCATGTGTGTTTTCTTTAAGGAAGAACGAAAGTCGGCTCAGTTTCTGCATGGTTTCTGTTTTAAAAAGTCGAGATCATAGTTCTCCTTTTCCTAGAACTATTACGAGAATGATTTTCGTCCAATCACAATGTAAGTAGAATGGTGCTTATATTGCTTTCTTTCAAAACGGACTGAAAGGCACTACAAACTTCACAGCATTGTAAAAAATAGTTTAACAATATCAATGATGATTCTTACTGTTACACTACGTAATCGTCCCTGCGTGGGACGTTACGTGATGATGGTATGCTTAACTTACCAAAATTGTTTTGTTTTTGACTGTCATGAGATAACTTGGGCGAAACAAACAAAACTGAATACTCTCATGACATTTTTGTCTGTGGTTTCGGTAGCTTATCTAAACCATTTTCCTCGCCCACTGTTAAGGCTTGCTAAATATTATTTTTCTTTGGCTATCGTGGCTTTATAAGAAATAACACCCAAACGTTAACTACGTGACAAACATGACAATAAAACGCATGTTGGAAAACAAAATTCATTTAACTTGACGTTTCGTGTAATTTGTTGAATTTTTATATTCGTTGTGTACGGAACTACGGAGCGACATCTGCAAGTAAAATTTAAAGAACTTTAATTATCAATCCATCCCTGAGTGCAAGTTGTGGACTGAAAAGCTCTGTTAGGTAATAGCTTTAAGTTCTAAGACCAAAATATAACATCAAATTTCTGATGTTTTTAACGGAACTTTTCTTGAAATAAATGTCTAATTTTATCAGTGATAGGGAAGAATAACAGCTGGTTGTTTTTACAGTCGACGCAACCTTGCGTGGCCGGGCGAGGTTCCTTAATACCGGAAGTTCTTGTTGAATTGCCAATAGTTTAAGCAAGTACTTGGTCTACATTACACTCAGGAAATGAGTATTGTAGTTAGTTTGCACTCTCTCCCGACCCCGTTACACAGAAACATGACAGAATTTTCGTCACGAGCATGTTCAAAATTATGCCGGCATAATTACGACACATGCAGCGCTATGGGAGAATCGGTGTAGGCGTTACTCGGAGGACGCACTATTTTTTTTTTCAGAAGGAAAAGTAAGCTTAATGATATTATGCACATGTTCCCAAAAATACATAGTTTTGTAATGTCATTATTGACGTCATGAACGAAAAGCCCTGGGAGCGATCGCTATCAAGATGCAGGGATGGAGCCGAGAGCTCA
>CM042753.1:4343768-4348768 GCA_022496165.2 Catalaphyllia jardinei | reverse complement strand
GAAATATTGAAATGGTAAAATCTTTCAATAATAACGACTGATTTTGAACAGGAGAAAAATGCTAGAGAGGATTTTACTATGGAGATTTTAAAGTACCCCGGCAACAAATGAAGCGTACCCTTTCCGTGTATACTGTACCAAGCATGTCCTCTTTCACAGAATAAGCACCCAAAACAATAGTTACAGCGATACTGAGGTGGACTTCCCTCTTCAATTACAACCTCTGTAGAAAGTGGAGCGTCCGTCAGAAGGGGTGAACCATCACTGCAACATCACAATAAGACAGAAATTAGTTTTTATACCATTTAGTGGTGAATTATTAGAGTAAATAATTTGGAAATATCTAAGAAACTCGTGATCTTTAGTATGGGTCTGGGTTCTTAAGTATGAGGAAAATGAGTGAAAAAGGCGTTGAAAAACAACTACATAGATCAAGGTACTGAAATGGCTGCGAGCTATTTTGACAATGAGGCAATGAAAACTTTTTCTGTGTATGTGTTTTGTTTTGCTCGAACATCATGGCGGGGACCGAATGGAATAAAAACGGTTTTCAAGGCACGATGATTGAATCGCCATACATCATCGGAAGTACATTCGATCGACAGGCTCACTGAGTAAATATCATTGCAGTTTAAATCTCAAGGCTGTGTTTGAAGTTGAACAATCACCGGTGAAAACAACTCAGATGTCTCCTAACTCAAGAGAATATGATCTAAGAGAATACATCTCCCATACATGGGTCTTTTAAAAGACATTAGGCGATGCCAACTCGATCCCAGGGTCTCTCATCTTCCCGCTCTCTGGAGCCCTTCCTCGCCCGAGGAGACAGGAAGATGAGAGACCCTGGGAACGAGGTTGCCGCAATGAAAAAAAGTGCGGCAGATCAAAACTAATGATTTTTTTCCTCTAAACGCGTTCGATTTTCAATTTCGGGTTTAGATGGACGCGACCCGATGACCGAAGGGCATCGCCTGTGCGATCTTGGTACCGAAACTAAAAATAACTTTTACGTTACTTTGAAGTGACGTGACGTGACTTTGGCGTTACGCGCAGCTAAAAAAGTAGATTGAAAGATTATCATGAGGCACAGGAATGATTCTCTTGGATCATAGTCTCCTGCTCAACTGTAGTGCAAATATGTACAAAGCATTTACAATAATTAAGCAATAGACCGCAAGTTTCTGTGGGTTATAAGCTGATAAACCACGCGGGATGTTGGTAGAACACGAGAAAAATTTGTAAACCACGAGCCGCAGGCGAGTGGTTTACGAATTCTTCGAGTGTTCTACCAACATCCCAAGTGGTTTATCAGCCTATAACCCATAGAAAACTTGTGGTATATTGCTTTTATATAATAATTCAGAAGACGCGCGATTTTTCCGTGGGTTTACCGGCACAATAACCCACAGCTGATTGACCAATCAGAGCGCGCGCATTGATTTGGTTATTGTATAAAGATTAATGTAAGGAAAAGCGAGTTCTAATTGTGTATCGAATAAATTCTTACTCGAACTTAGTTACTTCTTCCACAGCTTGAAAGTCGCCTGGTTCAACTTGAACGGCGACACTTGCACACGTGCTGTGGGTTAACAATAAATGAAACAAAAATAATGATTACAGCAACGAAAGTAAATATGAAGCCGACAGATTAGATATTACTTTGCCTCAAAATAGTACGCTTAAGTAAAACATGTATGTCTAATCCTTTCGTTTAGTTGAAAATGAGCATTAAAAATAAGTCAGGTTCGACTAGTGATATATTTTTGGTTTCTAAGAGGCTTGAAAAACGACTGAGAAACGACCGCTTTGTTTATGAGTTGTTTATACAGGAGAAAGTAAAAGGAAAAAAATCTATATAAATGTAGAGTACCTGCATGAAAACCAACTAGGAATGATGTTGCTTCCACTCTAAAAATTATAATTTATATAGCAAAGAACTACAAAATCATTTGAGGGGGAGGGGGTCGTGGGTGGGGGGAGTAGAGGTGTTTGTTTTTGATAACGCTCGGGCAAAGTCGTAAGAGAGAGTAACATTTAGAGAGAACGGCATGAGTTGCAAAAAGACTACTGTTCAGTCGATGATAAATCTGTTCATTACCGGATTTCAAAACAGTTCCTTATATCAACTTGAGTGCCGCACCTACAAAGGAAAATTGTCGTCAGTAAGGAAAAGGTAAGGTCAGGAGCCCATCACTAGGAGCCTGCAACTACCTCATATTCCTGTCACGGCGTTTTTACAGACCGATCTATTTTTAGTTTGAATTTATCTCGAATGCAGATCCCCACAGGAAACTCAAAGACCAATTGCACGGACTAATGTTGACATGTCAATATGTTCACGTGAGGCCCTAATGTGTATCCGCCTTGCCGAAGATGTGCTCACTTAGACTGGAACTGGCCTATTTCGCGGTAAAAATATCTAAAAATAGACTGGTCTGTAAAAATGCCGTTGCATTTACTTATTATGGGAGTTGTAGTCTCCTAGTAATGCATGGGCTCCTGGGAGGGTAAAGATTTTATTTATACACGATAATATAACAGCAACACTGAAGTGACCGTGTCTAAACCTTTGAAAATTATCTAAAAGACTATCTAAAATTTGTTACAAAGAAGGGTACAACTGATTATAGAAACAAAACGAGGAAGTATATCAAAAGCAATGAAAAGGATTTAAAGCTAGATCCGTATGTAAAAACTGTAAAATTCACATGGTAGTTTCCTAATTTTTCTTTTAAAAACGTCAAGTTAGCAGGGCAATGTCCATGAAAGAATTTTGACTGAGGCAGTGTCCGTGGTTAAATTTTCTTCCTAGGTATTTAGGGTGTTTATGACGACTATAAACAATAAAAACGAAAAACAAATTACCGAGGCAAGTGCCTCGGTTTACCTGTTACTAGCTACGGCGCTGGTTAGTCAATATTTCTAACTTAATTGTCAAGCTTGTTCCAAAGTTTGCCTCCAACAAAGATGATGGACTTTTTTAGTCAGTGTATTGGTCTTGGAGCATGCAATATTACAACAGAGTCTTTTCCTGAGAATTTGACTCATGTGACCTCTTCACGACCACGGACAGTTTTACTAACAAATGTATAAAACTGAAAGGCAATCGAACCATCATCGGGCGATCTTCTTCTTACAAATTTGACCTGAAAAATTATTATCAGTTGTCTTTAAGCTTACTGAAAGCTATTTCGAATTCCATCCAGGCATATGGAGGTTTACACGCCACTTTT
Source organism: Catalaphyllia jardinei (assembly GCA_022496165.2). Lineage (NCBI taxonomy): Eukaryota > Metazoa > Cnidaria > Anthozoa > Scleractinia > Caryophylliidae > Catalaphyllia > Catalaphyllia jardinei. Next base: position 4,345,535 of record CM042753.1, on the reverse strand, counting down.
GCAGTGTTACAGCCAATTGCCAACTGAATCTAGATTACGTTAGACTTCACACCACAGCTACATATCTCATGACTTAACTTTAGCTAGGAATCCACAAATATTATAGAATATGAATACTGTTTTCGCCTATCGTCAAATGCATCACAAATATTTCAGTGCGGACATCGTGTCCACCTGCAAAACTGTATTCCGCGCTACCTTCTGCGCGCCCGCTGCAAAAGGACAAATACACGGTATGCAGTTTTATAAATTAGTTTCATATGGTATAGTGTACTTACTCAACAACCGTCACCATTTTTGGTGCGTCATGTGACTCCTAGCTAGTGACTGCACTTTCCAGTGGAAGATTTGAACGGTATTAGCTTATTAACTAGCTGCAAACAAGGATGGAACAGAAACTCAGATAAGTGCTACAAAGAGCGAAACAGCCTTAGGGCAATATATTCGTAGAACACAACATAACTTCTTTTCTTTGCGGGTTTTCCTTATTGTTGGTCATTATGCATTCCAAAAGAATTGTAAGTACGTAAAAGGTTCAAGAGCGAAATAAACTCTATTTTTCTGACTCTTTGCACGGAGCTCGAATACAGCTGTGACACAATCGTCATATACAAATACAACTGTATCCAGTCTCGATTAACTAGCTCTTCCGTCAACAGCTGAACACTTTTCAATCGACATTTTTTCCCTTTTTACAGATAATAATCGATCTCCACAAGTCATTTTTGAAGATCCATTGTTAAGGTGCTGGCATAAGTTATGCATAAAACAACAAAGAACTAAGTGACATTATATCTCATGATTTTCTCGCATAACGATGTTACATAGAAAATGAGACAATAATCTACTGTGAAAACATGAAACAAAAGACTGATACTGCAAAAAAATTCAAAAGGAAAGAAACGCTTCCCTTACATTGGTTCTTGTTCCACGCACGCTTCTACAAATTTTAGCCGGTTTCAGAAACACCAAAACAATTCTTGTAATTCAATTGTCCTTACTCATCATCAGTGCTTATTGCCTCCAATGGGGCATGGGGCCGCAATTGTCATTACTGCTCCCAGATTTTTTTATGGTATCCGTCCGTGTCTCCTTAATTTATCACCGGATTCTGAAGAGTATGCATCTGACATATTTGCTGACCTTGGCCGATCAGTATAGCGCGGACTCTTTGTAAAGCTCAAGGCCGATCACATAGTCTTTCAGTTGTTGAATTCAAACCAACCATCGCTAGTAGGAATATTATCAATTTTTTGTCGTTTTGAGAAAAGTAAACCTATTTTTATGTCACACCAGGATTTCTTCCGATACATCCCTGTTTTTTTTCATGATGATGATTATGATGAAGAAGCCTGCCGGGGCATCGACATTTAAAGCCACAATCGAGGCCGAACCTATTATGATGAGAATATCATTTCTTGGCCAAATAACACGCAACCCCGGCGATTCCGGATCCGACCAGGAATCGTGCCACGACTCCTGCATCCGGAGTGTGATGAACGGATTCAGTCTCAAAACTAAATAACAACAAACTGAAAATTATAGAAGTTACCTGAGAACCTTAAGAAATACTCGCCTTTGTTGAGAACGGCTAGTGCTGAACGAGACCTCAATATCCGAGCGGAAAAGTCTGACGAAACTTCTTTACACTGTCGAACTTGTGCCACAAAATTCTTTAGTTCTACAAATAGTTCTACAGGTTCCCCCCCAAAAAAACACTGAAAAGAAATTGAATTTTCGTGCAGCTGCAACAAAAAAGAAAAGTGA
>CM042753.1:4333768-4338768 GCA_022496165.2 Catalaphyllia jardinei | reverse complement strand
CATACAGGACACCGTTTCCGGGACACAGCAGGTAGTGGCCAGCAATAACGCAGGACGTGGTTTATCTTGCCTGTTTGTGGAGGTAGCGATATAAAACAAGGAACCTTATTTCACCAAATGCTATCCGTTCTGCCCGAGATTTTTATAAAAGAGGTTGAATTGACATGTCGTGGCGTGTGGTTCCATTCGACATATCTGATTGGTTAATGCAAATTCACAAGGCTTTCTAGCGTGTAATTTTTCTGCTAATATGCCCATTTGTTCTACAGGCCGCGGCCAGAAGTCACTTTAAACTGAGTGACAAACAACTAATTTAACTAGAAACTGAAAATGAGCAACAACGGACAACAGGCCATGATAGCTGTTCAAGAAGAACGTGCCAGGATTGGAGGAATTGAAGTGGCAAAGAAGACGGTGATAGCGGCTACAGAAGAAGGGTTAGTGTAATCAGATTGACTTTTTTCATAGGTGCTTCCCCTCCCACGTAGTTATGATTTGAAGGTGTTTTCAATTGAGGAAAGGTCTCAGCATCGTCGTCATATTTGAACCTTTGTAGACAAGTATTGCCTCTGTATCGCTTTCTATAGACGTAGATAGCTTAGAAGCTGAACACGATGTTTAAATTACGGAATAGTCATAAAAATTGAAATCTGTGGAAGGCGGAAGTTGTTGCTGACCAGTTAATTCAACTGCAACGTGTGGAGTCAAATCAGTGAATTCTGCAATTTGCCACAACTAATGTAATCTTTTATTCCGATTTTAGTTTTCTCTTGTTTATATTTTTTGCGAAATTAAAGAGGAAGAGACGAAGTTGAACGTATTTCCACATTGAAAGTTTGCCCGTATTAAGTCAACTTTCGACTCAATGGAATTGTCTGTTGCACTTTGTAGCAGAGACAGACGCCGTGCCAGTTGTCACACAGATGTAACACAGATAGTAGTGCACTACTGTTATCAAGACATAAATTTTCAGTAGCTTAGAACATTGCACAAATAGGACCCGCCTTAAATTCAGCTGGAGTGGTCATGAATTCATGCAAATTTCTTGAGCATTGAACGACTAATTCTAGGTTCATGACGTGTTCATGTGTGCCACTGAACCGAGACAGACACTGCGCAAAGAAAGTGGTTTCACTGGCCCTGCCCATTGAATGGACTTGAATATCGTGCTCTGTAAGTCTTCTTAGAACACATCTGCAAACCTGAAATCCATAGGCCTGAAAAGACGGCTTCTCTCCAACTGTGGCCGGAACCCGTACAAGTGTTTCTTCTGAACCAAATACCGTGAGAGCTCACCACCGATGCAAAGGGTTATTTTAAATCGAGAACTGATTGATTAATATTTAGCTCAAGCTAAAAACTTTCTGTTTGTGTAAATTTTAACACTGGTGTTTTTGAATTCGTTTGTAGGGTTATTGCAATTCAGATCAACACTGTGGAGGCAAGGTACAACTTTGCATCATTCAATTCAAGTAACTTAAACTTTTGAGTCTTTATCGTGCATGATTTCTAATGAGCTGACGTTCCGGCAACGGAAGTGAAAATGCCATGGACTCCTAAAAATAAAAGAAGAAATCAAAACATTCTCCTAGCTATCTGTCTCTGAGGAACCCTGACCCTAAGAGATTCGTTAACGAGGTTTCACTGATTATACTAAGCAAAATTAAATGTAATCAATAATGATTTAGATATGCATATACAGGCGAAAACTAACGATAGAAGAGTCCGACGTTTCGGCGACATCTTGGCGCCATTGTCAAGGGAAACTAAATTAAAAATGCGATTACGAGAGTAACTAAGAATCTAGCGTCATTAATTTGCATAAGTCAAACAAAGACCTTGGCGCGAATTGAGTCTGATTGTACATTTAGGCACGGTCGTAATTGTTTAATGAGTAACATCTCATTAACGAGACAATCAAACTTGTTCTGGCATTTTTTCAACACCTTAAAACAACTGTGAAGACACAGTTAAAAGATCTCAGTGTTAAGCTCCAGGTTAATGTCCAACCAGTGTTTACGAGCCGCAAGATTGTCCATGAGTTCCCGACAAACGAAACAAAGCCTCAGCTCATTGATCAACAATGTGTTGTTTATAATTTCAAGTGTGACCAGTGCGATGCTGGTTATGTCGGATACACCCGCGGACATCTGTTCGTACGTGTCGACGGACATAGAAGCAAGACCTCGTCAGTTCGTAAGCACTATGATAACAGACACCCAGGCAGGATTCCGGATGACCTTCACAGTTGTTTTAAGGTGTTGAAAAAATGCCAGAACAAGTTTGATTGTCTCGTTAATGAGATGTTACTCATTAAACAATTACGACCGTGCCTAAATGTACAATCAGACTCAATTCGCGCCAAGGTCTTTGTTTGACTTATGCAAATTAATGACGCTAGATTCTTAGTTACTCTCGTAATCGCATTTTTAATTTAGTTTCCCTTGACAATGGCGCCAAGATGTCGCCGAAACGTCGGACTCTTCTATCGTTAGTTTTCGCCTGTATATATATATATAAAATTAAATGTAATTAAGTATATACTGTTATTAAAGATGAACGAAATATTAGCTGAATAATTCTGCTATATCTCCTTCAGCTGTGAGGTTTGAAAGAACGTTATCTAACCTAACGCCAACGCAGGGAATTAAACGGAAAACATTAAAATTGTATTTTTAGCGGCCCTAGCCAACCAAGGCCAGCATTACCGGCTAGCCGTCCCAGTCCCACTGTGGTAACCACTGAAGCCGAAGGTAGCTGTGTTGACTGCTGTTGCGCATGTGACAGTGACTACAAGTGGTACGAATTGAAGGGAAAAGGTAAGTACTCAGCATGGATGTACCATTTCTTGAGCTACAATCAAAAGCTAATGCTTGTAACAAGCTCGCAAAAGATAACGAAATTTCAAGAATTGTAGCTTGAGAAACAACCAAGGCTTCAAATTCTTGTTTGTTTGCGGCCTGGTTTAGAGACTGTCTTGATTGGCTGAGAGAATTCCCTATTGATGACGCAACTATACAGAGATCTAGTGTCTCTGATTGATTCCTGCCCGGTTTTAAAGGAGTTTGAAACGAGGACTAGTTTGCGTGAAATAATTGTCATTTTGCAGGGTTGGCGTTGTGATTGGCTTGTAGCAGGCTGAACCTGCATAAAAAGTTTTCCAATTAATTTTACCCTGTTGCTTCCTCTTTTGGCTCCGACCGTTATGTAGGGAATTATTTTACGACTATTTTCACTCCTTTCCTGCTGTACCTCTTCAGATAGGTTGGCAAGTTTGCACGTAGATTTACCTGTTAGTTCTGTTTTGGTTTTTCAGGTGTTTGCTGCATCCTCTTGCTTCTTCTGTTCTATTTAGTGGTGGGAGCTATTTTACTGCCCCTTGTAATCGCGGGTTGTATCTGCGCATGTCTGTGTGATAGTGGCAACAGTGACTGAACCGTATAACCCAGGTGGCTGGATGTGGGTCCACACTGAGGAAACACCGCTATTAGGGATTTTAAATGGTTTAATGCCTACAAGCAAAACACAGCTAGTCTAATATAAAAAGGATCGTTAGCGAAAACTTCCCCGGCCATACTTTAGACTGAAACGTAAATTTTCCAAAGTTAACTATTAGAAGAGTGTCCAGACAAAATTTACTTTTGACTTTTGGATTTTTTTATTTTAAAGCGCTATGAGAATTTCACTGTAGTAGACGAGACAACACTCCACGCGCTAATGGATTTGAAAAGTTAAACAAAAGAAATGAAAAGTTCAGTATTGAAAGTAAACACGAATGGGTAAATAAACGATTGAAGGCAAAATGTAACACACTGTGTGAAAAAAGGAGAACAAGCATGAATTATATAAATCAACTTGCGTTCTATCACGAATTCGTTCTCTGATTGGCTACGTTACTAATGGTTTAAATGTCTGCGAAGAGGATTTGAACGTAGTTTTAAGCGACTTGTAGATTTATAATACATAAATTCTAATATTGGCTCTCAATTCCAAAGCGTAACAGCTGACACGAGCGCTGTAGAAATCTCAAGCTCATAATCTAATTGTTAAATGTAATGGGTCATCCAAGGAATATTGTCTTCGTCTCCGTCAAATTTTAAAGATACAAGCTATTAGGATTCTCAATATATTCGATAAATAATTAGGAATTGCGTTTTAAACTATGAGTTAGGTTTACAGTTTGTTTTTTCAATAGTGTAATAAAAAACTCATTGGTTGGCCGGTGGAACTGTATTTTTTTAAGCAGACACTCATAACAGAGCTATCATGCTTTATCAACCTGACATTGCGACTCCGTTAAAAGATTACCGTAACTCCATCATAGTTTTCCCTTGAACAGGCATCTATTTGTAAACGTAAATGTAAAAAAAATGTAAATGTAATTTTTGTAAATGTAATTTGTTTACCCACGGACATGACGGGGCACAAAGGAGTTTAAGAACTCGTTCTGGGCCGGGTTGTTCGAAAGCCGGTTAATGTTAACCCAGGGTTAACAGTTAACTGAAGCGTTTTGTTTTCTTGTTTAAAATTGTTTTTCACCTCTAATGTTTGGTGTGGTTTGAGATTACTACAGCTCAAAACTGAAGGGCAAACAATATAAACAGAACACCTCACCAAAAAGTTACAAAACTGAAATCAAAATTCTCATTAATCCTGGGTTAGCTTAATCGGGCTTTGAACAACCCGGCCCTGAAGTGTTTGTGCATTCCAGGATCGAATTGGAATTTCGAAATGTTAGTTTTTGAGGAGAGGGGAAAACCGGAGTACCCGGAGAAAAACCTCTCGGAGCAGAGTAGAAAACCAACAACAAACTCAACCCACATATGACGTCGGGTCCGGGAATCGAACCCAGGCCACATTGGTGAGAGGTGAGCTCTCTCGCCACTACACAAACCCTGCTGTATGTTTTCCACCTTTATAAGAAATAATGGGGGATTTTAAGGGAGTAGTATGTGACAGATGAATAGATCACTTGGTTCTACATGAAGTAGTAGTCACGG
>CM042753.1:4305416-4312916 GCA_022496165.2 Catalaphyllia jardinei | reverse complement strand
CGTTTACGACTTTACCTTGACGTTGCATATTAACAACAAAGGTAATCGACATGCAACACATTGTTAAATTATTTAGGTGACGACGGCAAGAATGTGTGACTGTCGCGTTTTCCCTTTGGCCAAGCCTGACCGTCCCTTTCAGTGATTGTCCGTTAAACAGCGTGCGAGCTGATAGTCTGCTTCCTTGGGGTACCTCCGTGAATATGGGCCCGAATGTGCGGCGTACTTCTTGCTACCGTTGCCCTGTTTTAGACCAAACTACGAGAATTTTCCATCCCTTTTTCAGACGTGACCGCACCATACCCTTTTAACAAAATCTTTTTTTTACCAAGGCCTACTCAAGGAAACGCTTCCACGGCTTACATAAACATTGAAGGTGGCTGATAACAGACTCCAGCTGTTTGTAAACTTTAACGGATAAGTACCAACACTCTTTGTCAGATGATGCAACAATAATGGTGTCGCACAAATGCGCAGTTACGTAGCTATTATCTCATACTTCAACATGACTATTTGCATGCACGCTAATTTTCCGATACACTTGATAACGCTGGGAGACTGGGAAAGAAACTGACTGAATCGAGATTACTAAGCTATACGCGTAGCTGCAAGACATTTTGGAAACTGGAAGTTACCTACAGCGGACCGGGACGCGTAAAGCGATGTTAAGTGTTCGAGAAGAGCGCGCTGTTGTTGGAGGAGTTGAGCTGGCGAGGAAGACAGTAATAGCTGCTACAGATGAAGGGTTAGTGTTGGGCTCGTTGTTTAAGTGTTTTTTCAGTCTTCGTAAAGATCAGCGATTTATATTACGATAGGTAACGGGCTTGGATTGAAGAGAAAAAAGATGACAAACCTCAGTTTTTGCACTTCTGTTCATAGATTATTGCGAAGTTTCTGATCAAAAAACTTACCGTGTAGTGACCAAGTTTCCGTCGATGAACACTGAATAATGCGCCATACAACTGCTATCGTATTCCAAAAACACGGAAGTGGTGACTTGGTGATTGAGCGATTTTTGTGACACGCAACGTTTTTGGCCGAATGAGAACTGGAGACACTTAACATATACCGTTATAGCTAACACATCTCAACTTTCGTGTGACTGTTTTATCAGTGATTTCCGAATCGCTTTTAAACTTCAGTAAATTCCAACATAAAATGTTGATTATTGTTGCCAAAGACGCCCTATTTCGTAATTTCTGTCGCGACCGATAGGGCACGTCTATTAATTACGCGCATTTATTTGAAGGCTAAACAGAAGTCTAACGGCTCGGTAAAGTTGAGATGCTTAGCATATGTCGTAAAAGCTATTTATCGGACTGTTAAATCATTGATTTGCGAAATACCATTAAACTTCAGCAAATTCCAGCATATAATGGGGCCATTGTTGTTTTGCAATCACGTCTGGAATAATCCAGCACGTCAAATCAATATTACGCGGCGAAATTTCAAGAACGCCTAACAGAAGTCCAACAGCTATGGGTGTATGTGTTCTATTTTCTTCTATTTCGGTAACTTCTATTCTTACTAGGGTTGAGTTTGTAATCATTTTGAAAAGCTCCAATTGATTCGACGAATTAATTATGTGCTTCATAAGATCAAATTGAAATAAGAAGTGCATGAAATCAGGCGGTGGTTTAAAAGTTATGAGCTTTGCCTGCAAGACGCAGCTCTGACGTAGATCAAACTATGAACTCTTAATGATTTTATGGAGCCGAAACTGTGCACTTTCTGCGAAATATATGGAGTCCTAAACCACCTCTACATTGCATTCAGGGTTGTAATCAATAATAATCAATCACTATTTTCAAGGTTCAGTCCACATGTTTGTGTAAAGCTGAACACATGATTTCCATTGCAATTAAGAATGAATAAGCACGAGTAAATTTTATAAGGCCGGCTAACAAAATTGAGCGAGCTCGTAGAGCTTCTTTACTGCAAATTTCCACCTTTCTCTTTTTTCTGTGTCACTTAGGAGCGTTTAATTATTTATCTTTTTTCTATTTGACTTTACTCTCTTTACTAACATTGGCTACCGACCATATCTACAAATCTAAGCGAATGTAACGACGAATTTCTAAGTCACAAATGGACTTATTTTCCAATAAATACTGATAAGAAGCTTTTCTATTTCTAACGGATTTACTTACTAATTCGTGTTAAGATGGCTCGATAGGCTGAAAGTGACCACAAATATAGATAATTTTCAACAAATATGAACGATACTTTGTAGAAAAGCTGTTAAGACATGCGCGACTCGATGATTGTCGTTGTGTTGTGAAAAGCACTGCCCGAATCACCATCACAGGCTCATTCATTTTCCTTATAAAAAGTACTACTTCCTGTGACTGGAGTTACCTTTTACAAAATATAACAACCATTACACTCCCCCAATATGCAACCTTCAAACGGCCCCCTTCCCCCAATCTCCTGGCTTGTTAAATGCTTAAATGCATCGTGCAAGAAACTTTAAAAATTGCATTTTTCTCAAACGTCTACTCTTGTACCAACTAACTTCGCGCCAACATTTTTACTTAAGAGAGAATTCAAGAAAAATTCCTGAAACTCGGAATAATCAAAGACAAGTGTTGTCGTAATGCAATGACAAAAGAAACTTTGCCCATTTTGTGTGATGCAAATTAAAGTTATTTCCAGATAAAGCCTGCAAATAGCGCCGAAAACAAGAGTTAACTGTCAAAACTTTGATTCACTGCACAGAACGAAACAGAAACTTACAAGATGTACCTATTCGAAAGTCAAATTTTGTTTTGTTTAAAAGAAAAACAGGAACTGCTGCCAACAATGCTGTCAGTGCTTTTAAATTAAAACCTCAAAAGAGTGTGGCTGGTTGCCATAACAACCATTTTGAGTAAAATCTTCAAAATTTATTTTGTCTTCATGAGTGCAATCGCACGCAATTGATCTTTCTTCACGACCGTATTTAAACAAACTTTTTCGGTTCATTTTGGGGATGTACTACCTTAACGTCCTGAACAGACCCACTGAAATTCATGAATTTAACTTTCCTTACATGTTGGTGACGCGCAATACCAGTTTAGAGGCTAGATGTGCACGCAAATGACAAACCTGGGACTTCTGGACATTTTCCTTTCAGAATTGTTGCCACAGAAATAATTGAGAGAAGAGAGCATACTGCAATTGACTTGCCTGGGAGGTAATGTATACATGTATATGTTACAGTGAAACCTGTATTAACTCGACTCGGAGGTAATGATGACGTTGCTGGTGGTTGTGCGTTTTGCTGCTGAAACTGAAAACGTTGAAATTCGTACGGATTAAAGTGGCTGGTCATACTGAAGAATTGCAACTGATAACGTTTTGTGACAATTGGAAAATGTTGAAGCAAGAGCTCTGTAAACATGAAGCGTTCTTGTATTATAAAACCTAATTTGACCGTAGCATTTCAGATTTGTTTGACATTGCAACAATCGAAAAATGATCAAATGTTTTTTAAGGCCCTTATGCAGGATGTGACCTGCGCTGCTTCATGGCAGGATATCGGTCTCTTTGATCGTAAGGTGTCGCGGACATAGTTATGTCTGATATGATAGCGACCAGTCGCACATCTCGCGAGCTAGCGATGACAGAATTTATGTTCAATGTAAACATCGATCCTGTTGGTGCGATCCCTGCCTAACTAAAAGACAATAAATACAATACAACAATCACTCCAGTCCCAAAACCTGCGTTTAACAAACGGAAATCTAACCAACACTTTGTCGACGCTACAAACTTCGGGTAGTTCACTTTTTCGTTATACGACTTTATACTGTTGTTTTCCTCTACTTTCTGGTATCTCAACTGGTTTGACAGAGAACTTCTTCAATACTCATATTCAATTCAAATTCAATTTCACCAATATTTCATTCCACAGTTAATAAGTTAAGTTCAGATATTTCGGTGCTCATGCAATGCTCACACGTGCTCATTCAATTGGCTTCAAGACAGGCAAAGGTGAGGCCTACACAGCGCTCACAAATACGTAAATTTTAAATTGTGGAACCCTATCGATTGTGCGACTTGTTGGTCGACCTAAAGTTGTATTTATGGACAATTAGTTGTTATTATGAGTTTATCTTTGAACGCGAATTTATCCGATCTTGGAAAAGCGCAATCCATACTCAAAATTTTGTCGAAAAACTGAAATTTAGGGCTCTCCGCGGATCCTACAAACTGGAAACGACGGCCGCAAAGGACAATTTTCTCACTCCCCCAAACCGAAGACGGCGAATTTTTGGTGTGTTTCCCAGAGTGCATTTCGCTTCCACTAAGGGGTAAATCTTGCGCGACATTGAAAAGATACCCCGATTTTCACGCACGCTTACGGCTAGCGCCATTTTGAATTCATTAAATGATGACGTGTTCGCGTCCTTCCCGTAAAAGCTACACGTGGTCTACACGTGAGTTCGCTCCGGGTAAAAATGGAGAAACGGGTAAGTTTTTATGGTCTCTTTGCTTATTAGACTAGAATCGTATTTAGATTCTTGCATAAACACATGTTTTTCTGATTTGAAGCGTTTTGGGACTACGAAAAAGTTTACTTGAGGTACAAATGTAGATAAATTTTTGTCTCTCAAATAACGTGCTGCTTTCCAAAACACGCTTTGACTGAGGTATAGTCTATACGCCAAAGTTTAGTTGAGACACATTTCAAATAGATTTAAAATGCAATAGGCCATAAACCACGATAAAAATACCTTAATTCAAATTAAATACTTTATGTTGACTTGAAAAGATGCTTCTTGACTAAAATGTTTTGATAGAAGTAAACGAGGCTTCTTCCATTTTTGAGTCAAAGATATATTTGTAGTATTTCGTAAGAAAAAGAAAAGGCAATTAAATCTGATATAAAAATATTTTTCGGCCAATTTCGGACGATGTATAGATGGCATACGAAACACCATATAGCCCTTGAATTTTTGCGCAGATCGTACCTGGTGTCACCCGGTGTATCTTAAGTTTGAATGGTTTCCCGTGTAGCCGAGTACGGGTACGGGTAATCCTACCCGTACCCGTACCCGAAACCGGGGTATCTTAAGGTCTCTAATATTAGCACGGAGCAAATAAGGCCCCGTCCACACGTAACCGGATATTTTTGAATCCGCAACTTTTTCTTTCCCGATTGAAAAACTTCCCCGCCCACACGTTAACGGATTCGTTGCGGATTTATTATTTTCCACTCTGGAGAGCGGATTTAAAAATATTCGGACTCACCGGATGCGTGTGGAAGGAAGCCGTATCCGGAAGGAAAAGTTGCGGATTCAAAAATATCTGGATACGAGTGGACTGGGCCTAAGTGAGATATCGCTTATCCAAAAGAATGCTGCTTTCTTGCATTAAGCGACGACCACGTCATCGGTTTAAAATAATGTTATTGAATGAATTCTTGTTAATATAGTTAATTTACCTTTTTGTAATTTTTTTCCATTACTCCCAGGAAGACTATTTTTATTATTATATTTCTTGTTTTAAATAAAGATTGATTGATTGAATATTATGGCAGAAATGAAGGCAAACTATCTGGACAGTTACCTCATTGCAATTTCTACTTTGTGGCTTTGCTAGTAGGGAATCTGTTTTCAGTTAGATTCCAATCGAAATTTGGATAACAGGACTCACTCCTTCTGCAGCCCTCACCCCCTTGAAAAATCTTGGATCCACCCCTGCAACCTTCGCTTGCTAATGAAATTTGTTTTGGCTAGTAATAATATTTTTATAATTTTCGATTTTCTTTTCAGCGTTCCGGCAATTGTGGCGCCAAGGTAAATCCCCTGTTATGTTTCAACTTAATAAAATTCTAAGCTGAATTATTTTTAAAACAATTATTCTAGCACCAGTTATAACCACAAGGCTCCAAGCCACCAACTAGTCCGTTCGCTGGTTGTTGACTGAGAACGATATGCTGGAAATAAGAAACTAAAGTGAAACACCTATTCATAATTGACAAGAGATACCAATTTTTTGGAATTAAACAGAATTTGAATTGAGTTTATATTGAATGCGAAATTAGTTCACATTATCTCCTGAAATTACAAACCCTAAAGAAGAAAATTATTATTATCGTAATAAGTTAGTCAGATCGACAGCCGGCATTTAAGCTATCTCCTCGAATCGCACATGCACTTCCAAGAAAGAACAAAGTAGTCTCGGGTCACGGGAGTGTGCAATCCGAGGAGACAGCTGCAATTCAGTCAAATCAAAGTGCTACTATATACTGTGCCTTTTAATAACATGCAGACTCTTCCGTCAATCAAATGTTCGGCGGCTCCTCCCAGCTTCCAACTACTGCCGAGCACGGCATAGAAACAGCATGGAAAAGACCGTGTTATGAGAGTTGACATAAATACAATAGTAGACTTTCTGACATACTGCAAAATAATTTTGTCAATTTTTAGCGCGCCTCCTGCACTACCTTGCCCGCCTCAGCCTATCTCAGTTACAGACTCTCCACCGTCGTCCAGTGAGTTTTCCTGGGTGGACTGTTGCTTTCGGTGTGACAGCAGTCACGAGTGGTACGAACTACAAGGAAAAGGTACTAGTAGGAACTTAAGAGAAGTTACTTAACAAATATTTCCGCCTGTAAAAGGGGCAGTAATACTAGTTACGCTAGTACTTTCTTCTTTATATTAGTTCATGCAATCATCCAAATCAACACTAACTGACGCTAGTCCAAGTCCGATAGCGCTCGCTCGCGTAGCGTTGTCTGCTTATCATTTGTGCTAAAATGCACTTTAAATGCAGTAAGAATCAAACTATTCACTGGAAACCTGAACGGTGAAGTGTTAACTGTTAAATTCAATTTATACCTTTTAAGAAAACCTTTAAATACAAAATAATTAAAAACTATGAATAACATATTTTTAGCCATTTTCCACGCTATGTAAAATATGTAAATATTATAATTAACTAATTACATCTAAGTAACTTAGTTTTAGTGGGGAACCAAACCACACATAAGCTTCAGTTCTAGATCTTTTCGGTCTCCCCGCCACTTGATCATTATAATATATTATATGTGTGAACCATGAATTTTTCCTCATTCCTTGCTAATCATTTGTATTCATTTTGAATTTGTTGTGTGGCAAATTACTAATAAAAAATAAGTAAAAGCATAACGGACAAAGAAGACCCCAGAAATGAAACGAATAGGAAAGAAATATTCTACGATTTGCCGTAAAATAGAATATAGTTTTTTATGTTCTCTTAGAAAATAATGCACATTTAAGGTCTTAAAAAAACTGCGAGCTAGCTTTCCAAAACGATAGCAACAACAAGCAAGACTCATTTTAAATGCCAATACTACTATATTAATATAGGAAACAAGTAGCTGTGCGGCACTTTAAAGGTCGGCACACACTGGGGGACTAGTCGCAGGGATTTGTCGCAGGGACTTGTTTCGGGGACCAGTCCCCTAGTGTGTAATAGTATTTTGCAGCGAAATTCTAGTCGCAGGGACCACATTTTTGGTCCCTGCGATTA
>CM042753.1:4275612-4285347 GCA_022496165.2 Catalaphyllia jardinei | reverse complement strand
CATGTGTGAATTTGATTGACGGTGTAGCGTTGTTCAGGTGGTCGATATATATATCTTTTTAACGACTTCAACGGTTTTGAAACTCTACTCATAAATATAAGATTATGTTGATTGATTGATTTAACTTTTTTGCTACACAAGCAGTGAGGATGTTGTTCCACTGAGCAAACTGACTCAATTTCTGTCGTTGCTTTCTTGGACTGTGCCCGTGTCACTAAGAGAAATGTTAATTTTAACCCTTTTGCTTAAATTTGGCTAATTTTGCTTCTTAGGGAATACACAAGGTTGCCTTGATTAAGTTTTTCTCGAATCCCTAACCAATATCGAGGTTTCACCAAATCTGTTACACAGAGCTTTTAACAACAACTACAATGATTGTGCGCAGTGTGCATGTATTTTCGGGACCTATGCATTCCCAGTTAAAGATTGTGATTTTATTAATAATAAATTTTCTCTTTAAATTCCTTTTCAGTGCCCCTTCATCTGTGGAGCCCAGGTGTGTCCTCGGTGATGTTTTATTGATGATAAAGCTTTCAGTCAGCAGTTATTTCAGTTTTTCTAAACGTCAGGTTTAAATCCAATTTCTAGACTTGCATTGCGTTCACTAGGAAAAGTAAAATATCAGTTCATTTTTTACTACGTCGTCTTGGTGTCATTGACGTCATTGCTATGGCTACTTATTATTGTGACGGTGGATAAATTTTAGCATGAAGCATTCTGTTTATGAATCTTAGAGCGTCGGCTCCCGTCGCGAGGCATGCAGTTCAATCCTCTTCAGCTGTCGTGGTTGTAGATGAGTCTCCACCGTCGTCCAGTGAGTGTTCATGTGTGGACTGTTGCTTTAGGTGTGAGAGTGGTTACAAGTGGTACCATCCAGAAGGAAAAGGTAAGAACTTAAGAAAAGCATCTTTAAACCAATTGGCCTCCGTAAAAAGAACCGGCTACATGATTTATCCTAGCTTAATCAATGCCACTTCACTTGAGATAACTCTATGATAGCTCTCACGTCTGTTCCCGCGAGTTAATCTCAAATGACTTTAGTTGATGCTACCTCAACTAAGATGATGCTACTTCATTCTTCTTAGTGTCACTAGCTGGGGCCCGTTTCTCGAAAGTCCCGGTAACTTAATGGGCCCGAAATCATATTTTGTAGCAAGTGTGTTCTGACCTCTAACGAAGTCCATATTGTTCCTTTAGCTGATAACTTTACTGTATGATTTTCTAACCTTTGAAACTCCAGTCTGGAATGAAAAACACAACAGCTTAACGGGCCCGGTAATTACCGAGAGCTTCGGTAATAGATCTGGACAAATCGGACTCCTGCTGCGCGGTGGTCCGATTTTGTTATCACTCGTATGATTACCGGACCGAATTCGGCTCCTCTCAGTCCTATTACCATTACATATCCAACAAGCGAGAGTAGAATAATTGTTTTGTTAAAAAGCCCAACAAATATGGAAACTAAAGTGAAATAAAAATGAAAACGTCTCAAATGATTACGCGCACGTTTACCATCAAGTTTGTACAGCATAGTATAATGGCTCATAACCCATGATGGCTAAGCCAATGAAAACTCTCGAGTTATATTATCCAGTAATCGAGCTCTTAATTAAGTATATTTACGAGAGGAGAGACAAAACATGTGGTTGAAAAGGTTCTTTTTGAAATTGTCAAATAGTAGCGAGGAGAGAGAACCCAGTCCAGGACAACTTCAGAACGAGGCCATTTCCCTTATGCAAAGCAGGGGAAAATCCATATATGGGGAAACGTTGGCACAGTGCCCGGTACCCGACCATCTGTTAAAGTGGCTTATTACATGTATAAGACCCCAACTGTTAACTCTTTTTAAAAATGTTTGCCCTTTGTCCAAATGTTTCTCCTTTAATTTCTGTAATTACTCAAGTCATTAATTATATGTGATATTTGTTACAGCTGGATCGTTTCTCTTTTTACTTTTCAGGTTTTTGCATTGTTTTGTTACTTCTGTTGGGCTATTTGATTTTTGGAAGTGTTGTTCTTGCTTTGGTTTTATTGTATTTGGTCTGTGAATGCTTAACCGCTTTTTGCAGGGATGACTGATGTCACGATTAGCTTTACGTCAATACTGGAAAGAGAGTGTTGTTAGAAATTAAATGTCAGTAAGTTGATTTTAATATCAGCATGCATACCCAGTAGACAACTCAGTGGAATGCCTCATATCACAGCGTTTATATTTCTTATGAAATACTAAGTTTATGCAGAAAAAAGTTATTGTTGTGTGAAGTTGGATAAGCACATAGTACAAATGCAAATAAACTGATGAATTTAGAAAAGATTCTGTGTGAAAGCGCGCGCTAAGAGCCTTAGTTCTAAGAATAGGTAGAAGCACAAAACCTAAGGCGGGAGCTGCTGACGTAATGGAGTCAGTTAAGAGAATTTACATTTTGATAACGAAACGCTCTTCTATCGAAATATAGCGCTAACTGTTATATTCTAGTTCGTATTATGTGATCGTCCGGGTGAGTGTAGTTCTGAAAAGAACTGTTGTTGGTGACTGGTCACCAACAACAGTTCTTTTCAGAATTACACTCACCCGGAAGATCACACAATACGAACTACTGATACTCCTGGGTTCAAACCATTTACTGTTATATTCTATTTTACTAATTCTACGCTATATAAGTCACTGCTTTTATCCTCCAATGTTAATTCACTGTTGATCCAACGTATATGAACAAGATCATCGTCTGGGGTTGCTTGCTTAAGGTGATTCCTCATATTTACATCGCGCATCCTTTCTGCGCATAATTTATTGCGTCATTTAGCGCCTCCTCGTGAACGCGCAGACTGAAAAAAAATGGCGGATTTGCCTGGATATTGAGCTCTGTCAGTTGAAAAATGGCTATAGTTCACCAATGAGCATGGGCACCCCGCGTTTTTTTTTCCAGTAATTGTAATGAATTTTATCATAAGCTTTGCTTGAGAAAAGACTAATCTGATTTTTATTGCTGAAAATTGAATAAATAAGGAAAATAACAGATACACTGTGGTCTTTTCTATTTTGCCGTTTGGTAATCATGTCAAGAAATTTGGTTCAAATGTTAAGACTTCAGTTTTCTGTATAAATCAAACTTAAAATGTTTATTTGTGTGAGGTATATATGAAATAATTTATATTTGTACTGCGGTTGTGGATAAGAGTGATCATCGCAGTAAAGCCTGAAAAAAAGAAATAAATAAAAAATCAGGGCTTGAACGGGATTCGAACCCGTGACCTCCGCGATACCTGTGCGATGCTCTACTAACTGAGCTATGAACACTGATGAAGCCACACATTGGGAGCGAGGTCAATTTATTGAGTTCATATCTTCCCGTGCACTGAAATAATATGAAGATATGAACTCAATAAATTGACCTCGCTTCCAATGTTTGGCTTCATAGCTCAGTTGGTAGAGCATCGCACCGGTATCGCGGAGGTCACGTGTTCGAATCCCGTTGAAGCCCTGATTTTTTTTTCAGGCGTCTTCTTTCCAATTACATAAACTGGAAAATTTACTGCGATGATCACTCTTCACTCTCAATGTTTATTTGTGTCCGACACAATATACTGACTGTAGTTTAATGCGTGTTCGCATCAATCTCGATCGATCAGAGATTTTTTTAATAGGCATTAAGTAATGCCAAAATGGGGCATTTTGAATGCCACAGGGCACCCCTGTTATTTATTTCAAAATTGAAGTTGTCATATGATAAATATTCAGTGGACAAAGTTGAAACGGAAATCTATTGTCACTTTTATTTCAGAGGAGTTAACTTAAGGTGATTATATTCCTCGAAATAAAAATTGCCGATGACTGTTTTTGAAACTTTCCCCGTATGTTTTCTGCCAAAAACAGCTTCGGAAAAAAAACAAAAACACAAAAGTGATAGGTCACCATGCTTGGTTAAGAGATATGATGGGTCAATCGTACCCCATATATGCCTGTGCTCGTGCTAATCACGGGCGTTATTCATCGGTCCACGTTACATTTTGCGGTAGCTAGTTTATCAAAGTAGTGCTTTGGAAAAAACTTGACTGGTAGAGAGTGTCGAGCATATGAAACAATATCACGTAAAATTTGTGGAAAAGTCACACCGTCCGATAAAAATTTTTGAAACTTTTTGAATTAAACAGAATAATATGAACACTGTTATAATGCAATAAAAAATATAGGTCACCGTGCTCGTCTAAAAAAACCGAGCATTTATTTCGCTATCGAGCTTAGCTTGAGGGAAATTTTTTCGTTCGTTGTGTACGTGCTCGCGCTCATTTGCGCGCGCTAATGACCCGAAAATCGTGCACAGTAGGGTTGCGCAAAACTGAGGAATCACCTCACACATTTTATACTTTTTCATTGACCGTATGTTAACCAATTTAGCTGAAGGATTCACTCATGCCCAATCAAGACAAACGCGAATATCTCAACTTTGGTTGAACTTTAAAGTGAATAGCCAACATTGCACGGAAAACCAATTTATTTTACTTTTTGTAAGTTGAAAAGACAAATAGCGTGTTCGTTTTTGATTGGTTAGCAAGTGTTTTCTGTTATACACCTCTTAGTTACTATGCGTGCTGTGGTATTTAAACAATTACTTTTGGTCAAATCGATTAGCTTATTAGTTATTCAGAGTAAACGCTACCTTTTTTGTATTCAATGTTATACTGTTAATTAAGTTTAACTTCTGGATTTGGTAATAAAGCTTGTTGCCGTTGCTGTTGATTGGTCCGTGTTCTACTTAACAGCTCGCTAAAATTTAAATCTATTTGCGAACCTTTTTAACACACATAGACTGATATATAAACATGTTTCTAACCTTAATCTACGGCCCGCACGCTTAACTTACAGTGCAGACCGAGGACTCGGTTAATCATGAAGAGATATTTCACCCAGAGCAATTATAGGTAGAAATAAGCTAGTGAATACGTTTGCGGAAAGAAACTTTTGATTAATTAGTAAGACTCTTTGTTCAAGGCTCTACCAATCAAATCTTGTCTCCAACGCCACCTTTTCCTCGTGCCAGTGCTCGCCGGCTAAGAAAGACAGGCGGCTCTGGGGAAGAAAGCTGCCAGCAAAGTCAATAAAATCGCCAGGCAGTTTGAGCTAGCTGCGAGCAAAAAATGAACAACAATCCGGGACAAGAAGTCTTAATATATGGCGAGGAGCATACCAGGGTAGGAGGAACACAAGTGTCGAAAGAAACAGTTATACATGCATTGGATAATCAGTTAATATTTGACAATTTGTTCTGTTTAGAAATAGAATTGATCAATCGAATTATGATGTACGTGGGAGTTTGAAACGCACAAGAGAAGCGCAAGCTTTTCGGTAATAAGAAGACGAGTATCAGAAATGTTTTGAATCAATGCTTGTTTGCGAGTTGCCCTAGAATAATTTTGTAAAGCGCGTTGACTCTGTTCCGTTGGGATTGTGTTTATAAATGCTTTGTGGTGCTTCGAAAATCTACACCAATACAAAGCAAACTCTTGTCCTCACCTTTACATTTACGAACAATGAAACCATCGCTTTATTCAATTGCCTTCTACAGCAAGAAAAGACGACGCAGTATTACATTGGTCTTAATCCAGGGCTGCAAACTGCTTAACCTGACTATTTCTATAGGGATTATTTGCTTAACCTAATAACTTTATTAACCAATGCAATTTTTCTGTTGCTGGAAATTCCACCTACCAGCAAATCAAAAGGTTCGCTATTGTGAGATACTATAGCCCGCAAATTGCGGACCTCGTGCTTTTACCAAATGAATTTTCCTTTTCTTAACCAGACTAATTGCTTACCTAATATTTTAATGTTTTGTTGCTACATAGATGATGGTTCCATGCTGACCAATGGAGCTGACCTATCTAACGTCATTACAGAACTAACCTTTGCAGCTCGTACCCTTCACAAATACAGATCACTTTAACATCCAATCACAACATAACCCATTACCTGGATCTCCCTTCATCATTCAGCCACTCATCATGAATCATTCACCATCAGGTTTACCAAAAACCACACCACAGATACATGTATCCCCATTTTTCATCCAATCACCCACAACACATTTTCACTGGTATCATGAAAACTGAGACAATACGATCATAGTAGACTTTTCGCAACTCCAGACGACCACAACTTTATACAAAAAACTGTTTTTCCTACGACTAACTGCTTTAAACTATCGTGACAAACTTATCTCTGCAAACTTCTTCCCCTGGCTTACACTATTAGCTGCCCCGACAAACATCTATGAGGTATCATGAATGATACCCATACACCAGTGATTTATAGCGGAGCTCCGGCGGCCCGAAGAGCCCCAAAAGCGGAGCCCCATACTCATATAGGAAAGGAAAGGAAACCCATGAGTTGATTTTCTCATGATTATCATGACTAGCAGCATTGCTCGTGGGCACGTAAGCACGACGACGACGACGGCGGCGACGGCGGTGGAGTCGCGCAACATGGCGGCCAGACTCCAAATAACAGGTTGACAGAGACATGCAGCCTTGGTTTACGGTGTACTTCTTTGGTATTAAACATCCATGTGACCAGTATCACGTGACCATATCGCAAGCTCTAGTGTACAACTCCTCGAGGTCACGTGTTTTTTGAAAGTTGACCGCTGATAGAGTGGTGGTTTTGATTGGATCGCGGGCTCATGTCAGGTTAACTTGTTCGGAAATCGGTTAACGCTAGCCCAGGATTAAGATTTATTCGAGTGAAAACTTTTTCTTGGGTAAAATGTTTTTTTGCTGCTTTGTTTTGTGTATATGGCGATTGTAAAACTCAAGACAGAAAGGCAAACAATTCACAGGAAACCTTTCCGCAAAGTTACAAAACTCAAATCCAAATCCTACCTATTCCTTGGTTAGCTTAGTCGGGCACTGAACAACCTAGCCAAGTAGCTACGCTTTTAGGTTGGCCTAAATCTATATATTATTTATACTGGAAACACTTTTATTATTCTTGATACCATCATATTCTTTGTCTCAAACGTTTTAAGACATGATGAAAGAAATACACATCTGTATAATAATTCCAATCTTGAAAGTGAAGAATGATCATCGCAGTGAATTTTTCAATTTAAGCAATTGAAAAGAAGAAGTTTGAAAAAAATCAGAGCTTGAACGGATTTCGAACCCGTGACCTCCGCGATATCGGTGTGATGCTCTAACAACTGAGCTATGAAGTTACACATTGCATGGGAGCGAGGTCATTTTATTGAGTTCATATCTTCATGTGAGGAGTGAAATGATGTGAAGTATATCAGTATGAAATAATTCATATTTGAACTGCGGTTGTAGTTGAAAGTGAAGAATGATCATCGAAGAAAATTTTCCAATTGAAGCAACTGGAAAGATGAAGCCTGAAAAAATCAGGGCTTCAACGGATTTAGAACCCTTGACCTCCGCAATACCGGTGCGATGCTCTACCAGCTGAACTATGAAGCCACACATTGGGAGCGAGGTTAATTTATTGAGTTCATATCTCCCATGAGAAGTGTAATGTATGATGTGAAGTATATATGAAATAATTCATATAATAAGGGATAAATACACTATAATACACTATGTTCTAAACACACTGTAATAAGGGATACATGAAGTACTTAAGGTGATTCCAAGGTAAAAGAACCCGCCATAGATTTCGACGAAACTTGGTATGGCGTCAATACAGTACAAGGAGATGTTAAAAACGTAATAAAAAGAGGGGGTCATCGTGCTTGTTTTCATGCCACGATGCTCACAAAAATGGTTACTTAGGTGTACGTTGTACGTTTGGTTATCTCACTGCGCAACAAATAAGCGCGATTATTTTTCAATGCGGCCTGTTATATCACACAGAGTTCCACTTTCTTTGATGGCTTATTCGTGTACGTAACGGAAAAATGGCTTCAAATACCCTGAATTATTAATTGATATTTTCTCCTTTTAAGGAAACATAATTTGGACCTGCTCTATTGGGCCCGTTACGTCTCTATCTGTAGCATTTATTTCATTTGCCAAAGACGTAGCCATAGATTTCTGGCAAATTTTTTCTCAGCTATTGTGGATATTGTTGTCATTGAATTTATAAAATAAAAAGTGGGGGTCATCGTGCTCGTTTAAGAGAAAAAGAGCTCTTATCTCGCTATCGAGCTTAGTTTGAGGGAAATCTCCTATGTTTTGTACGCGCGCGCACTCATGTGCGCGCGCTGACGAGTTCGGTTGTAACGCGGGCTCACAAAACGGTTGGAAATGGAGCCTATGGTTTTGGTGACTCTTGACTTTCTTACCTTTTTCATTTGCTTCATTTTAACTTCAGAAAACGTTGAATTGTAACCAACTACTTAACACTCCCTGTTTGTGTGGTCACAAACTAGCCCTGGGATTATTCATAAATTCCTTCAGTAATCGCTACTGTTAATATGTAAGCTTACCAAAACCGCATTTGTAATATCTCTTGTAGATGATAATATAAATAATTAAAGGTAATTCCCACTGTTTAAGTGTTCCTTACAGCGTTAATGTAATTTGAGTCTGACAGAATCGTCGATTCTCCTCTGAAACTAATAATTCCTTTCTGATTGTGTTCTGAACATCAGGTAGGATAATTTATGCAAGTTTCATGGAAAACGTTTGCCTTCTTTCAGGCTGATATCAGTGCACAGTTGTTCTCCGGTCCTTGAGTTGATAAACAGTGAGTAGAGCTATCAGAGCAAGCTATTAAGTGAAAATGAACAATAACCAACCAGAAGCCATGATAGCCGTCCGAGAAGAGCGCGCCAGGATTGGAGCAACAGAAGTGGAGAGGAAAATAGTAATAGCGGCTGCACCAGATGGGTTAGTATGGCCGACCACTCTAATATCATACATGATGCTCTTTTATATATTTGCTATGGGAAAGTTCTCGACGCCGCCGTAACATTTTCGCCGAAGCAGACAAGTATTTAAAATGGCTTAAAAGATTAGAAGAAGTTGAATTGAAATCCCGCGGGCAATGTCTCTTCGATCTTCCTAGAAAAATCTTCTTCCTGTTCGCGGCTAAAGTTGGTTCATGTTGCTCGATTTGTTTAAAGAGCTCCAAAACCAAAAACTAAATTCTGCGGTTTGTCCCAGGTATGGGAGTCTATTTTCTGGTTTTGAATTTGTCTCAGTTAACTTTCTGAGAAAATTAAACTGACAAAGATAATGCAAATCAGTCTTTATTGTTCCTGCGAAAAACATTTCACTACCTAGTCGTTTCGCTTGTTACGCTTACTGAAATTTACCACTTTGTTCAAAGTAACACTGATAACAGTGCTATTGCCACCAAGAGATGGTTTTATAGTTTTATGTCTTAAACAGCGAGCTCAAGAGAACGCAAGTTTGCAGTACTTTCATGACATGTACCAAGTGAACCAAAACATAATAAGTCAACTATACGAGTCTTCTTAAGAAACTTGACTTCAGCAAATTTGCAATATCATGGTAAGGACGAGGCAATATTCTTCTTAATCAACTAATTTGTTTCTCTAACAGACCAGCGAGATACCAAGTTTTCGTCTTTATTACCTAGGAAAAGAATGTCAGGAATGTTTTGATGATCTTTTGGGATGCTCCAATACACCACCAATCATTTATTAAAGTTTAGTTCTGAAAATCTGGTAGTATATCAATATAATACCTGATTTCTCCAGTTCCGGCCTTCATATTGTGAAACAAGCAGTTAGCATGGAGAAGGAAATTCACTGTTCT
>CM042753.1:4268112-4270612 GCA_022496165.2 Catalaphyllia jardinei | reverse complement strand
TACCAACAAGGTAGAAAGAACATCAGTGAAGATATCATAATAAATAAAAAATAGCCTAGATTTGGCGCGAAAATTTGTCCGCGGGCATTATCTGTTCCGTTGTCTGATTTGTTTCTCACTGCATGGATGGCAATAAAGAGCAATTGAATTTTGACAGATATGATTGCGAAGTAAATTAACTTAGTAAATAGTCTCACCGCATGACCGAGCACTTTTAAAGTGCCCATGAAGTGCTGCTTATTTGAAAGGTTTTTGAAAGTAAAGAAGAGTGGCGTTTCCCTTTTTGGAATATCTCTTTTATTTTTAGAGATATTTGCGTTTTTGCAAATGAGGAAAGTGATGACGTCATGGGTGGTTTTCACTATAACAGTACAGCACTCAAACAAGAATATCTCTTGAAATATTGGAGCAGTCATCTTCAAACTTGGCACTAAAACGGTTCATCACAAAAGAAGCAAAATGACACCTGTCATGCCGTTGCCATGACAACAGTTTTTCCGCTAGTCTTAAACAAGGATCATCTACTCGCAAAAGTTAAGAGAGTTAAGACAATATGGGAGCCATATGTGTTCCGAGCTAGACCCTCTGTCCCACTTAAAAAGATTGCAAATGGGGATATTTGGTTTTTCACAGAAAGAGACTGAATCCAAGACTGTTGCCATGGCAACAACATAGTAGGTGTCACTATGTTTTTTTGTGATGTACATTTCTGGTGCCAAGTTTGAAGAACACTGCTCCAGTATTTCTGGAGATATTCTTGATTAAGTGTTGTACTGTTTTAGAGACCACCTATGACGTCATCACTTTACTCATTTGCATAATACAAAAACGTAAATGTTTCGTCGAGGAATTCTATGATCGATCATTAAATTAATTTATTCGCTAATGATGATAGTGATGTCATAACACTAATGTAAGTCATTTGTCAGCTGTGGACCTGGCCGACTCACTAGGTAAATATCAGTTCGTTTCTTATACTTTATTATCTGAGCGTTTCATAACAATGTAACTTTCTTTTAGGATTCGAACGTAGTTCTTGTATTGTCTGGCAGTAAAGTCGTCAATAAAGATCTTTGATAACAGTAAACCAAAAACCCACAACTGACGAAACATTCGGATCCCAATGAGTAGGGTAGGTCCACACTTACATTCACTGTGTTGACTATTTCTGGTAATTATTCTGAAGAAAGAATACCTAAGACAATTATGAAAGTAGTCAACACAAGACGACTTGGCGTCTAGAATCAAGATCGAACGATTCTCAGATTATAATCGTCTACTGAGAGTGAGTGCAAGGATCTTAAAGAATCCAAAGCAACCTTTAAGAACGCACACAGGAATTAACAAGTAAAGATGCCGAGAGCCCAAATTAGCTCTGTGTGTACATAGGGGCGGCTTGCAATTGGAATGATGACTGATCTCATATATGATTAGCCCTACGTCAATACTGGACAAGAAAGTGTGGTTAGAAATTAAATGTCAGTAAGTTGAATTTTATATCAGCATGCAGGCATGGTTGACTACTCAGTGGAATGCCTCGTATCACAGCGTTTATATTTCTTTTGCAATACTAAGTTTATGCAGGAAAAAGGTACTGTTGTGTGAAGTTGGATAAGCAAATTAGTTTTAAGGGGGTCTTATAACTTGAAAAATATATTTTTTGCAAACAACTCTGTGGAACAGTATTGACATCACGTTAAAGGACTTTGCACTCGGACTTCAAAAATGAGCATTTCCAGGTCACATGCCACAATAGTTAATGAATATCTAGCTCCTAACTCTTAAAAATGGCGTTCAGTATAAACACAATAACTTACTAATGAATGGTTCGAGAAGCATGGAATTCAGTGCATGCTGTTCACAAGCTGGTTGTGTAGGTGACAACCCCCAGAAAGCAGCGTTTTGCGGGGGTTTTCCCCGTATAGGTTTGAAAACGTTTACTAAGATCAACTAAATATTAACTATATTAACTGAATAACAGGGATAAAAAAGTTCATAAATTGCAAATTTTGGATGTTTGCGACCTAGATAAATTTGTTCTTTACCAGTGTTTGCCAACATTCGGTTAAAACCTTGTAAAGATATCATGTGCGAGATATTGGTGATCGGTCTAATCGATCGTTTTGACAAATACGGCTTTAAGGTTTTCCTGCGTTCGCCGAGAGCCCAAATTAGCCCTGTGAACGGGTAGGGGGCTAGAGGCGGGGGGCGGGGGGGAGGGTGGGTATGTCGAAAGGTTTTACATAAATGTTTCATTGCACCGGAATACCCGAATACTCACCTTTCATAAAAATGTTAACCAAGTATGAGCAGCGTATAAGATGGTACAGGAAACAATGTTTAGGACCATGATGCAAAATTCTCATAAGTGCACATCTTAAGCTTTTCTGTAAAGTATCATTAAAATGTACTAAATTGAACCATTTTGTGAGCACTTGACTGTAAACAACGGTTGCTATGAGTGTTGCGATATTGAAATTTGTAAAATAACTTAGCCACT
>CM042753.1:4262302-4268012 GCA_022496165.2 Catalaphyllia jardinei | reverse complement strand
AAATAACTCGCCAACAAAGGTCTTCCAAGTACGGAGCAGGCATATTTTAAACTAAGCCTGCTCCCATAACCCACTGCGGGCTATGAAACATGGATCATGCATCATGGATCACAAGAGCAACCTTTTTTGAAATAGCTATTTATACTTTATTGACTTTCCCCAAAGGGCCTTTTCAAAGACAATAACTGACTTAAAAGTAAACTAGTAGTAACCACAGGTTAGAAAGTGCGGGCCTGAATGCACTTGAAGAGCTGTTGTTGTTGGGAATAGAGAAGATGGTAGCCTGCGAACGCAGACGTATTTCCGGCAGTCGGTTGTCTTCGGCGGCCAGTGACAGCCGGGCTAAGAAGATGGTAATGAGTGCCTTGTTTTGAAAGCGTGACAGAAAATTGGCGTTACTCTCGATTCTCACCAAATTTGTACAGTTTTGTGAAGTTAGCTAATTCAATATTCAAGGAAGAAGTCGCTGGTCGCGGAAGAATGTTTATTTGCTCAAAACTGAGGCAAAATCTTTCAAAGATGGAAGTCAGGACATTGTAAGGATAGAGAAAGTAATTTGGAACCATTTGCTGGCTTTTAAGGGTGAAATTATCCAGAAGCAAGCTTTATTTTCGCTTCCGTGCTGAACACCGAATAATTCACGCGTTGTTTTAATGTATGCTGTCTGTTCTGTTTTTTTCTTTCGTTCTCTTTTCTACCCCGCCAAGGTTACTTTTTGGTCTAAATCACGTAAGGAAAGTTTGGATTAGATGTTCCCATTTAAGGTTTAGCTCTGAGGCAATAATTCTGGAATTTTTTGACGGAAACGTCGGCTTGTGTTGTTGGTTGCGACCGTGGCTACTTCGTTGAGTCAAGCAATGACTTAAGCTGTTAAGGAATAGATTGTACTTTCGCCGATTTGTGATAGCTATACCCGGCTCAAGTGTTACCCCTTCGAAGTCAGGTCAAGTCAGGTCAAGTAAAAGAGATTTTTGCAAAGAGACTTTTTTCAGAGATTTTATAAAAGGTCATTTTATTGACGATTCAAACGAATATAAATTAATATATGTTCCGAGCTCAAGTTCTAGTGAAAAAAAAAACTCATTTTCGACGAGCGCTGGGTTTTTATTTTTTCCGGCGAAAGTTTGAGCCGGAGTAACAGAAGCTTGGATAAACGTACTTTGATTTTCCATTTGAAAGAAGTCTGCATCCGGTATCTCATGTGACAAACTGTTGTGATTGACACATTTTTCGCATTCCGATCGTTCGTAGTGGAAGAACACATTTTCAACTTCCGGTTTCAGTGTCCCTGTTATAAACGTGGTGCGCACACGTAATACGCAATCCGCTGGTCACTGTCAAGATTAGGGTTGCCGGCCTCTCTTGGGCCCGCAATAAGTACAACAATAAAAACAAGATGACAACAATGAAAATCTACTTTAAGGATCCTTATATTTTTTACACTAATATTTAAGAATCTATAAAGTCCTTTACCAATTTACGTTTCACGTTAAATTTAAAAGCATATACTGATTTACAGGTTTCAAGATAACTACCGTAATATCCTACTACCGAACCCCTGTTACAGCCGTTACTCCAGGGAACAAAGATGACGACGCTGGGTAGACTATTGACACTAGTAGTCTGTTAACTTTATGAACAATTCGCAGTTCACGTGACGGACTATTGAAGACCGGGGATGCTAATGCTCGATTATTCAATTTTTTAGCCTAAATTCATTTTCTTCAATTGTTCACTTGCGTCGCTCGCTTTACATGGCTTTTTATTTCGGTCCGGATTATTTTAACCAAATAATTAATTTCGGTGTAAGCCGTCACGCATCGGATGTTATGATCTTCGTACCCCGGTGAAGGCTCAAATCATTTATGTTATTTTTACTGGCACGCAGTTTGTCTCAAAAGGTAAACAGACCAATGTTCAAGTTAAAATCGGTATTCTTACGTTGTAAACTTTTGAGTGATAAAATATCACACTGAAACTTAGTTCAAAGAGCCTCGAATTTAGATATATACTCACTGTTCCACTGAGTCCTTAGCGCACCTTTGTGGCGTAAAATAAATTCGTGAGTCACATTTAGCCCAATAGCTGCATAACTTGGTAAAAAGTAGACAATCTTATTTCCGTTCAGGCATAAATCCACCACCGGATTGCAACAAATGTAGTGTCGAGTAAGCCATTAAAAAAGACAAGCGGATAGCGACAAAATTTCGATTCGTTGAGCAGGACTGAGAGTGTGCAAGAACTCCGGATGATGTGACAGTCAATTCGGCAAAACAACAAATTGGAATTATTCGTGCGGAAGTTTGCCGAATTCTATGAATCTTTTTCGTTTGTTTAACGACCAAATTTGAGACGATACTTAAGATGTTATTTCTGTGATGATAATAATTCAATTTTACGTTCGATCACGTGCTAAATTGCCTGCAAAAGGAATTTTATACTACATCCGCTTTCCTCACTTTTATATCTTGCATGCGCATCACATCAACTTTCGGTAAGTGTTAAATCGGCGATTTACGCTTTAGATATCCCGGACTGCATTTTTTCCAAAGTATATCCATGGCATAAGAACTGTTCTGTTCAACTGAGAGGATTTTTCCGGCCCAGACTTCCAAATGTAAATTACACGTGCGACTCCAAGAAAGCACAATCAGGATTGTTATCAGTTACAAAGACTAACCCTTCATCCGTGGCAGCTATTAGCGTCTGTCTTGTCACTTCAACTCCTCCTATCCTTGCACGCTCTCCTTGGATAGCTATTATACCATCTCCACCTCGGTTGTTATTCATTTTCCCTTAAAATATTCCTACTTTGCTCTGATCAACAATTTTGCTCATTCACTCGGGTGTTTTAGTTCGAAGCTACATTCCGCCCCAGACTTCCGCTAGGCTCCCAAGACTCAGAACAAGAAAGAATGGAAAATGGCAATTGGAAATAAAACGAAATATACACAACTGTTTTCCCAAACCGCACTCTAGAAAATTGGGAGTTAAAAAGGAAATGGCAAGATTTGGGGACGTCCCATTCAACCGAACTGAGGGAGAGACCAAAGAATTTCTCCAAAACCTTTAAACCACTCTTAACATAACAAGCCAGGCAGCTCGGTGAGTACTTTTCAACTGCATGCAAATGCTATTGGTGGTACACAAGTAATTACTTACGTTGAGAAAGACTTTGAAAAACACTCCCAAGTGACGAGAGCATTCGGCAAGCTTATCAAGGCCTTCAATTTGGATTTAACGAAATTGGTTCTGGTGAAGTAGAAAACGAGCTGAAAATGTTTAAATCACACAGAGCTACAGGGTGGGATGAAATCTCTCCGAAAATTCTAAAGCTAACTGCCAAAGGTTTAGCCCCATCTCCAACAAAACTCTCCAACGCCGTTGTTAAAAAAAGGAAATTGGCCAAACACGTGTTTTCAAGAAAGGCGATAAAACCGACCGGAAACCGGCTGGAGAAATTACCAACCTATTACAGTACTGAACTCTGTTGATAAAGTATTCTAATCGTTAGTTTTCAAGCAAATCAAGAAAACCATGAATCCACATCTATATCAGAAAATGTCCACCTACAGAAAAACACATAGCTGTGAAACTTAAGGCTAACAGAGGACTGGAAAACAGCGTCTGGGGACAATAAAGGATGCGTGACTGTTCTATGCACCGATATGCGCAAAGCTTTTCAACAGTCCTGCAGCCCGCACTAATGATTCAGAAACTTAAAGAATACGGCTTTTCTAAAACATCACTGAATATTTTGCGATCCTTTCTTGAGCGTAGAAGCAACAGAGTTAAACTATAGGAAGCGCACAGCGCATGGAAAGAATAAAAATGGGAGTGTCCGCAAGGCTCCTCCTTTGGGTCTCTATACTCTAAAACTTGTTCCAAAATGATCTTTCACTACACAGGCAATCTACTAATCAATTTAATTTATGTATGCTGATGACCATCAAATACACACCAGTGATAATGATACATAGAAGGCCACCCAAACTCTCAGAAGACAAACAGAGGCATTTTCGCGGTGGTACAAGGAGAACCTACTGCAAGCCAACTCTCAGAAATACCAGATCATTACTATTCATCCACAACCTAAAAGAAACCCACTGGCTATGCATTGACGATGCATAGCCAGTGGGTTTCTCAAAATTCTTGGCGTAACCATCGACAACAAATTGATATTCAGAGAACACATAAGTAATATTTGCAAGAAAACGAGCTGTAAGGTTTGGGTCTTAATGAGATTACGTAATTTAATCCCATGAAATTGTGATATTGTATGGCAGTTTTGCAAATCATCTGATAAGACGAAAATGGAAAGAATTCAAAAGCGGGCACTCAGGGTAGTCTTTAAATCCACATGGGAGACCAACAGCGAGCTACTAACAAGATCAGGTCCAGCAAGTCTGTACCAAAAACGGTTGCAGAATATCGCAATTTTCATGTATAAAGTAGACAATGGACTTGTGCCCACTTATGTAACACAAATATTTAATACTACCCCGAAACGATATAATGAGGTGAGGAACGCTTATTAAATTTAATATTCCATGTTTGCTCACAGCACACTATGAAAAACATTTTCTACGATATTTTGGGCCCAATTCTGAAATAAGTTAGAACAAAGTGATAGAGAAAACGTAAAAACTGTGATATATGCTGTTAGGCTACTTTAAATTTTACATTTTATATATGCTTGATTTTGTTCAAGTTGTCATTGTACATATTTTACTGGTATATACCACTTTCACTGGAGAGTGGTATACTGTTTTTCATTGGGTATCCAAACACATACACGTGACGTGGTATACATGCAGTGATTTGTAGTTGACTTTATGAATTATCAATGAGTTTGAGAAGCAAGCCAAAAAGACCCCGGGAAGAAGGATCGCAGACCGACGAATATTTAGACGGACATTGTTGCTGAGATCAACTCCAAGCTTGATAAGCTCTTGAATGTCGTCGTTGAATTTGAATCTGTGAAAACGCGGCTTACTGAATTGGAAGAAGAAAACAGAGAACTGATGGAGGCGTCAGAGTACGCTGCCACTGAAATATTAAATCTAAAAGCAACCACCGTCTAAACGTGTACCAACATGGACGCCACCACCAGAGAACTGAATGGTTTGAAGAAAGAGGTCCAACAATTTGAAACGCCGTAATATTAGATTAGAAGCTTATACCAGGAGAGAGAACATGAAGATTTTTGGAATTAAAGAATCTGCTGGTGAAACAAATTAGGAAACCGAAGAACATGTCCGTACTATGTTGAAAGAGAAGATGAACATTCCGAGTGATCGTGTGGACGGTATTCGCTTTGAGCGTGTTCGCCGAATGACAACGCGACAAGACAGGGTGAACTCCAAGGGAAATTTTCGCGAAATTCAGCTTCTATCAAGATAAGGAATATGTATGGTCCTTTGTGAGAAATCTCAAAGATTCGGGAATTGGAATAGCGAACGATTTTCCCAGGGAGATCGACAGCAAAGAAGGCAAAACAGAAAGCCAACTTCAAGGTAGACAAACTTATGTTTACCGAGGTGATGAGACAAAATATCTCACACGCTATGCCTTAATCATGAATAGCACTTCGGCAAGCGGGGGGACTTCAGCAACAAGGCACGCCGAATAAGTAACTCAGTGTGTGTAGTTGTATATTTACATGTATTATTTGTGTTAAATATATCTTCACCATTTGTCCTTTTTGAAA
>CM042753.1:4254802-4257302 GCA_022496165.2 Catalaphyllia jardinei | reverse complement strand
TTTTACTAACCAGAGTAACGTAGACGCCTTCCCGGAAGTTAAGTTAATTTTTTACACTTCATTTACTCGAAAAGTAATGATTCCAAAACTATAGCGATCCCAATCTTGTTTCGAGAATAGCAAACAATGATGCAAGGCTGATACTACGTAGAAAGCTACGACATGATGGAGCTCCAACTGAAAGGCAAGAATTGCAACCGTGGACAGCTGTTTCGACCTTGTTGGGTCTCGTCAGCACGGTGTAGCAAGTTATGAAGTAATCAGCTGGTCGACTGATAATCATAAACCCACTAAATGCAGATGGTAATGACCTCAGATGAAACTCAAATCCAAATCTTTGCCAATTGGTCAATGTCACATGCAAAACGTGAGACAAGGGACAATAGGAAAATACAGAATATCATGTCGTTGCCGCGATAAGGAAACTGCGGACAGACACAAACTGTCCCGCAGGAAAATCATCGCCCGCGGACTCTTTGACACGAGCTTCCCCCTTTCAAAACTGTTAGCAATTAAAAAATGGTAAAGCTATTGTGTTGTGGGATGCATACAGAAATAACGTGGCAAAGCATTGTTGTTCCCGCCATTTAGGCCGCCATTTTGGTTTTGTGTTTGAGGAAGACTCGGGCAGACAAATCAACTGATTATCGTGACGTCATCTTTTTTTGAAAAGCTTTGTTTTCAAAATGTTTTTCGTCCACTCTAAAACGCAAAGCTCCGTTTTTAAGAGCGTTTTCGAAAGGCTCCGTTTTCGGTGGACAATAATTTCTCCGGATTAGTGTGGACGGAAGGCCTAACCGGAGAAATAGAGCTCCGTTTTCAAATTCCTCCGGCTTAGTGTGGAAGGGGCCTGAAATAGCGGAAAATAGGAGTTTTTTTAAATCAGTCACAATCGAGCAAATTGAAATTTTTATTACTATAATAATAATATATCCTCTATTTACTGCATTGAAATCCTACATGGTCGAACATCGACTTGCCTCCTTCACAGACGTTCTTGTGGATCGGAACGATTACATGCAAGATGCGTTGGAGGCTCTTAAATCTTTTCATTACTTGTCTCCCGCGGCGCTGGACTGACCAAATTCCTAATGTCCTGGTAACATACAAGCCCACTGAGATTGATATTATGACCTGTCTGCCCTGAGGTTGGTAAGGAGATCCCGCATTTATTTATATCAATCTTACTATACCCTTTGTTTAAAACGGCTTTCGGTTTGTGAACGCTCTTTCACCACTCGAAAGTGCTGCCATCATACCAGCATACCGCAAGTAACGCAACACGAAAATAATGGCGGCAGCTTTGGGCTTGCCAATAGGCGATTTGAATGATGGCGTCAGTTGACAACTACCAGAATCTTCCCCTTTTTCAGTTTCGTATGCTAATTAGGGCAATTATTATTTAAACCTCACTGAGACTTCATAATAATAAAGAGAAAACGAAAGGAATTCTGGTAGTTGTAGTCAACTAACTACCGTTACTTTCGGAATCCTGACCTATGTCTATTTTGACGCCAGACGGTGATTGAAGTCTGACACCTCATTTGATTTTCACTGTGGCGCTAAAAAAATGATTTAACCGCGCCTTGGATTTCACAAATGAATGACCTTTGGAATCCTCTCATTTTAGTTATTGCTGCATTTGAAGTAAATTGGTGGCTCTTTACGCGAGAAAATAAAATACCAAGCAAAGCAGAAGTTTAGCTGTGAAAATTAGCTTCGCATTTAGATATGAACCAGGCGTAGCTTCATACTGGTTTTGCATGTTTTACACTCCCTTTTCTGCGTATAAAATTGATCCGGAGGGGACTTAATTATTTGTGTGATGTGTTATTAGTGGTGTTTGCAACGTCGGATTAAGACCAATGTGATATTGCATCCGGTCGTGTTAGCTTGCTGAAGAAGGCAATCGAATCAAGCGGCGGTTCCATTGTTTGTAAATGTAAAGGTGAGGACAGAAGGAGTGTTTGCTTTGTATTGGTGTAGATTTTCAAGTCGCACAAAGCATTTACAAACACAAAATCCCAACGGAACAGAGTCAACTCGCTTTACAAAATTATTCTATGGGCAACTTGCAAACAAGCATTAATTCAAAACATCTCCGATACCCGTCGTCTTATTACCGAAAAGCTTGGGGTTTTTTCTCTTGCGCTTCTCTTGTGCGTTCTAAACTCCCCGGTACA
The DNA here is from genome assembly GCA_022496165.2 of Catalaphyllia jardinei. Taxonomy (NCBI): domain Eukaryota; kingdom Metazoa; phylum Cnidaria; class Anthozoa; order Scleractinia; family Caryophylliidae; genus Catalaphyllia; species Catalaphyllia jardinei. Next base: position 4,255,119 of record CM042753.1, on the reverse strand, counting down.
TTGTAACTCGATTGAACAATAATTCTAAAGAGAAAAGAATTACCAAATACTAACTGATCATCCGTTGCATGTGTGACTGTCTGTTTCGACACTTGTGTTCCTCCTATCTTGGTATGCTCCTCACTATATATTAGAACTTCTTGTCCCGGATTGTTGTTCATTTTTTGCTCGCAGTTAGGTTAAAATTCCCGGTGATTTTGTTGACTTAACTGGCAGCTTTCTCCCCAGAGCCGCCTGTCCCTCTTAGCCGGCGGGGCCTTGGCACGAGGAAAAGGCGGCTTTGTACTCCTGATTTGATTGGCTAGAGCCTTGAACAA
>CM042753.1:4246268-4249702 GCA_022496165.2 Catalaphyllia jardinei | reverse complement strand
CCATGCTTCTCTGGTATTGATTGGTCATTAACACTTAAGCGAAAACAGGAAAGTGTCTGTAGTCTTACGTACCGGGAAAAGTCCACGACCAGTTTGAGCTCGAAGTTGAGCTGTCGTGTCTTCATCATCACGCATTTAAGTCTTCACTACATCGTCGATCTCTTAGTTTTTCAGCTATCGGTTCAAGTAATGATGACACTTGAACTTCGTATAAACCAATAATGACAATTTCACATATACAAAGGCTTAATTCAAGAACAGCGTTTTTTCACGATTACATTATTCAATATCCCTCCTAAACCCTCGAAGCTTTTGATTTTTACTATCTCTTTCTTTCACCGATCATATAAAGGACTATTTAGCTGGCTGATTAAGAAATTTATGGCTCTCGTTCGCATCTGAATTGCTTCTGAAGAAAATGGGCCCTGAGCAAAGACTGTCGTTAGATATTTTAACGTACGAAAACCATAAACTCAGTTTAACCCCTTTTTTCCTGCTGGTGTCCTGGCAACTAGAATGAAGTACGGAATAGAGCAACGCAAATAAGCCCCCCCCCCCCCAGACACAGCTGGAAAATAGTCAGCAGTTACACTATACCCAGGAACCCCAGACTGCCCCGAGACACGAGCCGTCACCATCGTCGTCAAATGAAACGCCAACTTTCTTGGAGGAAAGAGCTAAGTACGACACAACACCTGCACTGAGAAAAACGGCACCGACCACGGAGGCGATTATGAGGAAAGGTAAAACGGTTAAACTTGCCACTAGGTACACGATGAACATGAAGAACGTCAGAAATGCCCCTGAAGGAACAAAACAGTGGCGTTAAACAGTGAAAGCGAGAAATCTTTCAGATACATTGATGACTATAAATTAAATCTTGTCAGGAGCCCATTACAGCAATATGGGGCAGTTGCAGGTACCAAGTGTTGGGCTCCTGATCTTGTAGAAAGTGAATAACAAATAATTTATATTATTATTCATTTAAATTGGTTAAAACCACAAGCATAATTCACCATAACCAGCTGCTGTTAACCAAATATTGAAACAATGACGTCAAAAGTGCAGCCCGTTGGGAGAAGATTGAGGGATTACTGGTTTTCAGTGTCAGGCCACTCAAAATAGCTCAAAATAAAAATCAAGACTGTTCAATACTGAGATAACGCCCAGAATCTGGGAAAAGAAAGGAGGTTAGTATGCAAAACCTCTCGCCAAAATCATTAAGGTCATAGCAATTTTTCTTTTGCAAGATATGTGGAGAACTTTTTTTACCAAATTTATAGAGATTTGTATGGAAACGCCATGCTTGGGGTGCCGCGTCACGCAAGAGCTTAGAAATTCAAGCGTAGTCTATCCCAAAACCAAGAACCTATTCGGAGCAAACATTTGTATGAATATTAGCTTTCAGCTGCTCTTGTAGATCATGAAAGTAAAATCTCAGGAGAATCAAAAGTTTTTTAATTTGAAGTGACGTCATGTGAAAACAAAGGAATTCATGGGGGGGGGGTTCACATGACGTGACTAAAATTTAAACTGCAAAACTATCGATCTTCCTGACATTTCACTTTCGTGATCTATAAGAGCAGCTGTAAACTAGGATTAATGCAAATTTTCCCTCCGAATGGGGTCTTGGTTTTGTGATAGACTACACTTGAATTTCTAGCTCTTGCGTGACGCAGCATTTACATGACGGCCGAGAGAGCTGTCGTGTTAAACAGTTCATGTATTAGCTTGTATTCGAAAAAGTATTATTTTAATATTCTTCGAGAGATAAATTCATGCTATCAAAACTCAGTGACATATGTTTCTGTTGGTTTCCCGCAGCCATGTTTGAGCCCACCGCATCCGGATGGGCCGTTCTGCGTGGCGTCTCCATACAAATCTCTATAAATTTGGGTAAAATATTTCTCCGCATGTCTTGCTTAAAAAATTGCTGTGATTTGAATCTTGGCGAGGGGCTTTGCATATCTACCCTCTTTATTTTCCCAGGTTCTGGACTTAATCTATTGAACGATTTTGATTTTTATTTCGATCTATTTTGAATGACGTGAAACTGAAAACCAGCAATTGGGGAAGTTCAGAACGCCCATCCAGGTTGAAAATGATTTAGCAAATGGCCTTCTTCGTCTCCGCCGCTTTCTCTTAGTAAAAGACAAGCAAACGACTTCAGCGATTGCAGATGGTCTTCGAGGAAATCAGGCTAGACAGACAGAATTGCAAATGGCATTCTGCAAAACAAAAGCTCTAGACAGCGTTCTCTTCCCGTGAAGGGCTGCTCGCGTGTTAAACAAGCTCAGAATGCAGAAATGAATTAAAAGACATTGTCTGCATCCTACCTTTTCCCAGTAAACTATACCACTGATATTCTTTGCTGACACCACAACAGAACACAAACACCACTAACCAACAGGGTGCTTGTTCTTTCTTCTTCACTTTTCCCTTCTTCTGTTTGCTCCAAACATTTACTTTATCTTTGCTTTTTGGAAATTTCATCTTCGGTCCCGAGAACTTTCGTCTTGACTCGGGCTCTGCGTCTGCTTCTGTTAGTCTGCTCTTTCTTTCGGAATCTTTAAACTTGGTTTCTGGTTTAAACTTTGGTTTAACTCTGGGGGAAGATTCTTCCGTGGATCTGAAAACACAGCAACGGTAGTAAATAACAAAGAAATCTAGAATGTACAGCAACAGCAACGATTAAACTGAAGCATTCGTCAATACTGAGGAATACAGCGCGCGAACATTGTGTAACAAATGTTTTACACAGTGGAATAAAGAATTGGTTCATGCTTAGGGTGCGTATATCAAATTCTGGATGCACGCGGAAGTTTGGAGAACACGAAAGAAACGTGAGAATTGCTCGAGGCGCAAGCGAGATAACGCTAGATTCTTTTAACAAAATTCTAGCTTGTTTTTATTAGAAGCCAAAAAGCGCTCTAAATATTGAATAACTTACTCTCCAGCCTCTATACATATTTCAGTGTACGACTTGATAGTAATCAGTCTTGGCTGCTGCCCTTTTTTCCTAAGAAAATAAGAAAAATTTGTTTGGTAACAGAAGATTTCATGAACAAGAATTCAAACCAGGCGAACCCAAGGGGAGTAGTCAGGTTTCCCATAATAACTTTAACATTTGGTGGCCTGACTGAGAAAATTTGCAATGAGAAGCTTTGGCCGCGAGGGATCAAGTAGTCAAGATAGGGTCAAGAAATAGCAGCCATGATGCTTGTAAGCAGCGGGAATATTGAGATCGCCGCTCCTCGTTTACGCGGTGATAGTTTCCGTAGAAACTTGTAAGGTGAAAATTATAATAAATAACGCTAATTTTATCATAAGACTATTTGCATAACGTGAAAAGGAAACCACTGTTTTCTACGTTCGATAAATCATTTGATTACATAAACACTTAGCACTGTTTAAGTAACGTCCCGGGAGAGATG
>CM042753.1:4238768-4241268 GCA_022496165.2 Catalaphyllia jardinei | reverse complement strand
AATTAAAGTTACAAATGAAAGGATTTCTGCATTGTGGCGATGAAATACAAAGTTACGCAAGTGAATTGAGAGCTATTTATGTAATTCATTCTGGGAAAGATAAACAGTTCTTCACTTGCAAAATCGCATATTTTAAAACCCTACTGGTTATCTTCCTACCTTTTCAACTCCAAATCATAAGCCACAGTACCCGGTCCGCAGGCTGCTCTGATCAGAACCTGGCGGTTCTTTGCCGATATCGTATTTGTTTTAGTTGTTAAATCGAATGGCTTGTCCTGCGCATTAGATATTTTTCGCGACACTAATTTAATTAAACTAGCGTAAAGATTTTGTATAGTAAATTAAATAGTTTACCTAATGGGATTTACAAATTCGTTTTCTAACAGGCCAGCGACGTGTAGAACTGGGAAACTTAATGCAATCTTGGCAGCATTTTGGGGAAACAAACAAAGTAAAAGCTGGTTTATCCTGAGGCTTGGAAAAAATTAAAGCGAATCGAAAGTGAAACAACTAGGCTCAAGTACTGCAGGTAATGAATGTGAACGACTAAAAGGCGCAAAATACGTCTGTTTACTTTCACTATGTCAATGAACGCAAGCCCTGATTGTTTAATTTTGTCAGTAAAGAAATACATGTTAAAGGGAGCGAAAAAGATTTTTTATTAATGATATAGATCGTTCTTTGATTTGCCAACATGCACACTATGCTCCTACAGTAGTAATCCGAGCGCATGCAACATTGCTTAATAAAAGGCAGTTTGTGCAGGGGTGATAACAGGGTTAAATTGATTTGAATATTGCGAGAGAACAATGCAAACAAACGGAGACGTGCGGGTTGTAAGTAATAGAACACACTGTTGAAGAATATGCACTGTAAGTCGATTTTTGGAGCCGGCTGGCGGTAACTGAGATGCAGAGTAGACCTTATTTAGCCATGTGACAACCTTCACTCTTTCTTCAATCTAAGCCTGCATCTTAATTTTGTGCCTCTAAAAGACGTTCAACAAGTCTAGCTGCTCATTTCAAAACTGCTAAGTAAATTAAGACGAAAGAATTTTCCTCTGACAACTGCAAGCCGCGTAAGGAAAGCTACAAATTGCATTCCTCAGCGCAGGAAGTGTGTCTAAACATCCTGATTAACCTTGACAAGGGAGGAAATGGCGGGCTACTTCAAAAACCACGAAATATTAATTTCTGTCAACTTGACAAACGACCACGCAACTAGATCACATTGTTTTATCGATTGAAAATTCGAAAATTAAATCTGTCTTTCCCGAATTCTTCGTGTAGTAATTGCAGTATATTGATTTATCTAAAATTCTGCAAGGCGAGAGGCAAAAGGGACGTCAAATTTGTTAATCACTTTTATATCTCAAGAATACTTGTAAAGTATTGTCTGCCACTCGTGAAACCTAATCAGGGAACTGAACAGAGCCTGAAAGCTCAACGTCTTTTTTTGGAATTGATGTTAATCCTGGTAGTGAACTTGCGATAAAACTCGACTAAACTACATAACGGCGAAGCGTGAATCAGATTCAGAGAAATCAAAGGATGTAATTATATCAACGTTTCACTCACCTGAGTTAACTGCGATATCTAACCAAGGCCTTACGGCATTTCATAGCGTAAGAGAAACACCACAGTGTCAGACGTGTTCCAGTCGTTCATCCAAAAAAAAAATGTTCAGAGAGCCAAAAGACTTCAAAATTTCATAAAATAGAGGGGTCCTTAAAGACAGGTTTTGAAGCGTGTTCAGAAGGTGCAACTGATCAATTCGAACCTCGGCTCTTAAAACAACGATTGTCTGTAAAGTTGAACAAACGTTACCTTGTGCATCTGAATATTTTAGGGATTACTGCGAGCTTTAGCATGCTAATTTGCTCCAGGTTTTGGCTTATGCATTGATGTCTAAGTAAACGTCTCGAGGCTGCGTCATTTGTTCCTAAGAGACTCCTTTTGTTTGAAATCTCATGTCCCGGAGACGTCAATCAACTTTTTCAGTTCATCCTTTCTTGTTTAATTTGTTATTGTGCGACATCTACAAAGTACGTACTTTCACAATCGAAAGTTTCGCCTCTGGGTCAAGAAAGTTGTTTGATCATTACTGACCGTGCCAGAATGGCTGCCAAAGCCGTTTTGGAACGCTTTTCTTACCAGTGAATGTGCAAAATGTAATTCGGTCCGTATAGATTCAAAAGAAACCACCAGCCAAAACTAGCAGAAAACAACTTCAGATAGGTAAATCCCGGGAATACCGACATCACGACAGCTGGTCATTGACAGCTTGTCATGCCCACTGGCGCACAGGATAGCAACTAAGGACCTCCCCGCCCAACTTTTGGAGTGAGCTCCAGCTATGCCCCAAGCCCCTCCTTTCTGTTTCAATAGTGTGTTTCCATGTATTGTTGGTTCTGCCCTGCTTGCGCCTTATTTCCAGTGTCCAGTGGAGTGCCGTCTCAGAACCAGTCTCTCTCCCTCCTGATGACATGACCTATCCATTG
>CM042753.1:4196268-4231268 GCA_022496165.2 Catalaphyllia jardinei | reverse complement strand
TAAACCTCTTTAGGTTTTCAAAGTCAAGAAATGCTCCTGTCTGCGCATTATTTATAACTAAGACAAATGGATCTGTTATTCTATCGTATCGTACGTTTAATCCTCAGGGGCATCTGGAAGTGCTGATGCATTTAAAAATAAGTACAAGAAATTATCATTTTATAGTATTCCATCTGTTGTCTCAATTTTGCTTTAAGACTTTGAAATGTAAATTTTAAACCAGATCTAAATTCACTAAAGAAATGGAACAGTTTAGCAGAAGTTCAATTTTTCACGTGCAAAGCATAAATACAAATTTTAGAAAGTGGAAGTACGTAGAAAGTATGAAGAGCAACCCTCCCCCTTCCCTCCAGTCTAGTTGACTGATGGATCAAGGCAGTGTATCACTGCCGAGGCTTAATTCCTATTTCTGTGTAGCAGGGAGTGACTAGGACTGCTGCTTCCCTTGCTCGAGAAAAAAATACACTATTTCTATTAAGGACTCGTGGTAAGGTTATTCCATCCTTAATTTGTATTAGTACTGATTTATACTAGTACTATTTTTTTCAGAAAATAACAAACGTTAGAATTGTTGACATAATCTTTTACATTGCTTGATTTTCTTACAAAGTTCCGTTTTAAACCATTATATGTTATGGTAGCGCGAAAAAAGAACGTCAATAACCTGTTGATGTGCGTACAAATGCAGTGTCTTTTTGCAAAACTATGTACACCGGATCTTAAGAAGGGCAAGTTACTCCCCCCCCCCCATGTTGTTAAGGGTGCACTGACAATCCGTGTTCACTCCTGAGTGGAAAGAGTCACTGTAAAAGAGACGCACCTTGCCTACGAACACAACACAGTGATCCCGCCCAGGGGTGAACCCCGACTGGCTCTTAACCCGAAGTATAGCCCAGCAAGTGCTGCCACCGTATTTCCTATCCATTATAAATATGGTAGAATGAAATTTACCGACTGTTTCAGGTGCTGTGGTGCGTGTTCCATAATCCCTGTCACTTGTCTCACGTCGTCAGTCAGACAGTGTACCTTTCTTTTGAGATATCTTTTAAGTACTGCTGAACATAAGGACGTTTTCCTGGATCCATTGACTTAGTATTGAGGCGTTGAGATATTTGCTGCTCGTAACTCTCTTCTTCAATCTCTTTCGAATGATTTACTTTATAATTTAACACAGAAAAAAATGTTTCCATGCATCTTAGATGCTCTTTGCCCTTACGCTTTGTACATAAGCCAACTGGTTAACTTCCAATCAGTTGGTATTATTGACAAATGTTTACTATTGCAATATTTGTATGCAGTGATGGCCACAATGTAAACTACTGGAGAACAAGTAAATGTTTCTTTCAATAACGATATTCTCACCTTCCACCTTTCAGGTGTTTGTTCAAAGAAGGTTGCCATTTCCTTACTACGGCCCTCCAATTCGGTCTCCTTGAAATACACAGCTGAACCAGATTTTCTCTGGACCGGATTTGTTTCCCATCGCTAGTAATCGCAACTTCCAATAATGATAGCAACAAAAAGGGTTACTTCACAGTTTTAAACTTTACTACTACAGTCAGGAAATTTCGATGCTAAATGGGTGCAAGAACTTAGTCTTAACCGAGTGTCCTCAGTCCACCATACGTCGCAAATTTGCGCAACAAATCCGGCTATGTGACATTCTCCCCCAGCTTTATGTTGTCTTTACTCAGTTTTGTTTTACTTCACTATGTCTGATGCATACTCAATTCCCCGCTTCATCTTCTTGCTTATTTCGCACGATAGCTATGTAACTCAATTGAATTTGGTTTGTGGCTGGTATTTTCATTCAATTTTTTTTTATGACTTGTATTTTATATAAGGGGTCAAGGTTTACGTCAGAGACGCCTGGAGAGTCAAAGTCGGTGGATCACGACATGTGTAATGACAAAATAGAATAACTAACTCCCGACACAGCAAAAGAAAACAGCTTTAGGTAAAGAAAGTACACTCAGTAGTCTTGGCGGAGTGGCCAGTTACCACTTCGTCAAGATTATGGACAGGTATACTTTGTTACCTTCAGCCGTGACGGTTTATTTTGTTTTGGTTGAAGTGAAGTTCGTAAGAACTGAATTGAGTTAATTTCTTCTTATTTTCAACACTGTTGTTTATTCATCGTTGTTTTTAGGCAAAGAAGAGACCTGGAACCAACGACTCAAGACTTGCCTGGCTGAAAAAATAACCCTATACCACACGAAACCACTTTGAGGAGGATATTTAATTTCAGCACTATGGAACAAGAGACGAATAGAATCTTACAGGAACTGTGTCGACAATGTTGGGCTCAGTGAAATCACTGAGAGCTATACGCTAGTGCAAAGTGTACCGGAACGTGTGAATTATTCGGCCTCAACTATTATTAGAAACTGAAATGCGCTTCTTTTTACTTTAGGTATCCGGCGAACTGGTCCAAACAGATTGGAGAGTTAAAGATAAAAATATAACCTGTAACAGACCAGAAGCCTAAAAGCCATCTAACAGATGACAGGACATCAGCTGCTTGGCTAAAATGTAATGGCAGAGAAGTTGTAAGACAAACGACCACTATGCAGTTGAACCTCCTGTAAGCAACAACCAAAATGTTAAGTCTTGGTGGTCGCTTACGGGTAGTGGTCGCTTTCGAGACCATATTAGGTCAAAATTTTGCCTTATTAGCATGTGGTAACTGGAGAGACTACAAGAGGTTCCAAATATTGTGATTTGTCTAGGAAACTTTTGCTATTTTGGAAAACCAGTTGTCGCCTAGGAGAGGTGGTCGCAACTGGAGGTTGTAATTATTGAAAGAACGACTTGAGTTATAAGTAATCTGCTTTTTTAAATATATTCCCTTAAAATTTAACAAGGTGTTAGAATTAGTATATTCAGAATTCAACTGTTAAATTCCTATTTACATTATATTAGTGAATGAATATACGCGTTGTTTTGAGTTTTTAAGGTCCTTCCGAGAGTGCGCGCATATTCAGTACAGTTTAAACAGGCTACATGTAGATTCAGGCAAATTGCTAGTTCAGTAGATCAGCTTATAGAGCTTGGCAACACTGCGAGCAGAACTGAAATCTGGCGTTTTTCCGTTGCCGTTGTCTTGGAGGCAACGTATTTTATGTGTGATAAACGTCATCGTTCATCAACCCCCCCCCCCCGCCCCAAGGCAGTTTTGACCCCCAAATTACACTGTCAGCCCCTTAGAGCGTGTCTGTGTAAGAACCGACCACTCACATTTTCGTGGAAAATGGATTGCCTTCATTTTTTCTACACAAGTCAAGCAACACGAAAATGGCCTTTATTTCGATAGATTCGCTTTTTAAATTTTTTTAGACGAATTTTTTTTGTAGGCACCCCGAAAACCACACAAACCGGTAATTGAAACCCCAAAAATTGGAGTTACGTTATGCTTGCTCAAACTTCGCACATTCGATGAAACAACCTAATTCTTTCAGAATCACTGCATATGTCTTTCTTCTTTCCACACAACTAGAACTATCTGCTTATGTTAAACGCAAGCAAATTTATGACGTTTTAACCTGATCTCTAAAAGACGTCATCGCCATCTTTGCTGAAATAGCCTCCAAACAAAGAGATTTTTCTCAAAAGTGGGACCTCTACATGAATGATGACTGTTATCAGCGTAATGTACTAAGCCTAAGGAAATGACAAATCTCATCCGTACGTTAACTGAGATAGGGGTTTTAATTTTCTCAGCGAACTTTTTGACATAACCTGATTAGATTTATTGAGTTTTAACGCTTGGAGAACTCAATGAGACTTATCTTACGCCAAAATATCGGGAAATCTTTCAAGCCCTGCTTTAATTTTGACTGACCATGATCGGCACCGCCGTTCAGTCACGCATCACGCATTCTTGGTTGAAGCAGGCGTTGATTTAAAATCTCTTATTCCCATGGAAATGAGCAGCCTTTTTAGATTATTTCATACTTTTTCAACACCTTCTTCTTTTCATTTTTTGTTGTTTATTTTATAATATTGCTTTAATATTGCTTTTATTTGAATCATCGCCAAAGAGGGTAGTGTAAACAGTTGGGGTCAATGCCAACACCATTTGTTCAATTCATTACTCAGATTTGATCGTAATTACAGTTTTTAATAAATCAGGAAAGTTCATAGAGAAATTTTTATCCAAAGTGATATCTGAAATGGACCTTTTTACCGTAGGCATGCCTTTCCGATGCTTTTATTCAAACAACAAATATACCTAAGAAACCACTCGATTTGACGGCGTGTAATTGGAGTATTGAAATACTGTGTGCCAAGTTTCAGTATCAAACTCATAAAAATATGGCATCCCAGACTTGTTTATTTTTACAAATTTATAGGGCATACTAAATTAAGACATAATTTTCTCTTATTCTTAGAGAAGCCAATTTTCATGGCGTATTCACAAAGCGTTCTGACACCTGAATAAACCGGACAATGAGTTTTTTGCAATTCGCAGTCGATTTCTCTGGAAGCTAGCAGAGCATTGCACAGCTAAATCCACTACTTTGAATATTCTTTAAATATTTTGTAACCTCCACAGAGTCGTTTTGCTTTCCTGTCAAAGTATCAGGCACATCCAAGTGCCATTGTCTAAAATGGGGCTGCATTGCTTTTTTGGTTTGAAGTTTTGGGCTGATATCAATTTTATTGATTTATTACTCTGGTAATAAAATTCATTCCTGGCATGCAGTGAATAAAAGTTTCAGTTAGTTTTGTGTGAGCGACCGTCCAGTGGCAAATATGGGGCCACATGGTCTATTCCACTAGTGGGTCTAGGTGCATGCCCCCCAAAACATTTTGCCAAATTGAAGCATTTTTGGGGTACGTGTTCCACCATTTACAACCAAAAAATTAATTAAATGTATCGTTTAGACTTGAATGATGATAATGCGTCGTTTACTTAGCTAGCCAAAAACCTAAAATAGATTGAAACAGCCCACACTAAACACATGATTACGTGATTACGACGTTTGTCAATCTTGGCGAAGTTGGGCCCCAATAAGTTTGGCGGGATGCGGGATTTGCCTTTTTTGACGGCGATATTCGGGATTTATGATGAAAAAAAGGGGTGGGAAGCGGGAATTTCAGTTGCTAGTAGGAACAGGATTTCGTCAGTGTTTTTATAGGGTTGGGATGCGAGATTGGGAAGGGAAACAGAGCGGGGTACGGGATTTCAATTCCCGCGTAATAACTTCATGACCAACGCCAAACCGCAAGCTGGCGAAAATGAACCCTATGTGCGTATTAGCAACGGTGTACCCTGTCAACTCCTGTCAAGTGTATCCATTATCGCTTACCCTTCGTTAGTACCAGACCGTATGAGGTCTTTGATCTTTTGTGTTGGCCTCTGACATGAACGACATTAGCCCATTTCCGGCATTTGCGTCTCAGTGTCCTCAGCGTCTCCTTAGTCGAAATCTTTCCTAGTCTTTTGACCTTTTCACGAGCGTTAAGTGGCTTGTTGTGGCTAGTATGGCCACGCCGGATAGCAGTGACAGTAACCTTCTGAAGGAACGGGGAAACGACTGAGTATGCGACATGATAAATTGCGTCGCCATAAAGGGTGCGAGCGGGAATGCCTTAATTCCTTCATATAAAACGTTTCGAGCACAGGTTTCAAGGACACTGAGGTTGCTAAGCTTTTAAAGAAACTGTCAGGTTTGTTTTCTTTTTAAACCTTATTTTATAGTAGACATTTTAGACCTTGTAAGTCCTCACGGTGTGTATCTGGTGAATCCGGTCTGATCTGTCGTGACTTTCAAGCCCTCCGCGCTATGCTGTGACTGTTTATGATTGACCTTAAGTGTTCTCGCTAACAGAAGTTAAAAAAATTGTGACAGGCATGCATGACTCTTGTTGTGCGCAAATTTGGATTCTTCTCTACATCTATCCTTGACGTGCAAACCGACTACAAGCCGACAGAAACATCTTAGTACACGCATTTCTCTTCCTGCCACCCACCAGGGGTCAGTAAAGGTTTCATCGAGGGCGAAGATGTTGATGAGCAAATAGCATTTAATACAGAATCAGCCTTGGCTGAGAGAGATATACAAAGAGCCTCCCATTATCTCGTACAAAAGAGGTAAATCGCTCGATCCAAATCTAGAAGGCTAAAAATACACATCTGCGCACAACAGGAGTCGTGCAGGCCTGTCACAATTTTTTTTAATTTCTGAAAAAAAAAAAGCAAAACAGTGAAAAGTTTAAAGAAGGAGACGCAACAATCATTTCTGGTTACTTATCTGCTGCTCATTGCATACAGGTAGGCCTTTCATGATCTTTTCTGTAATGTTTACTTTAGTAAAGTTCCTACGTTAATTATTGTTTAACAAATTAATTAATAACGCAAAAACGTCTTTGCAAAGTGGGTGGCATCGAGATTCCCAAGCAAAAAAGGGTGGGATGGCAGGATTAACGGGAAAAAATGGGGGGGGGGGGGGGGGGGAAGCGGGATCTGAGAAGCCTATTGGGGACCCTCTTAAATGGCTCCTATATTTCGAGGTTTTCAAAAGACGGTACGTGCCAGCTTGAATGCAAACGAATCAAGCAGGATGACCGTTTGTAGCTGTTTGTATCACTTTAAGCCATGGTTATCCATGTTTTCTGCAAGGGTGTTTGGCTATCAGTGTCCATGGCGAGGTTCCTATACACGAAATGTGTCAGACTTGCAGGGGAAAAATGTAAATTTCGTAATCGTAAAGAAACCACCAGGTCAATGGGATTCCACCAGGACCAAGAAATTAAAACTGCAGTGCTGAAGTGGCTGCCAAAGTGTCATCAAGGCGGGTACAGTTTGTAAGCCCGACAATGTAATTCACCCTGCAGGATTTTTTTTCCTTCACTTCGTCTTTGCTGCAGAAGTTTTTTTTCAGTCATCCACCTTTGCATGAATTTTTATTCTCCCTACACTACCTGCCCCCCCCCCCCCCCCCCACCATCACTTTTCTGGCCCGTCCCTTGCGAAAAATAATCATGAAAAGGTATTAATTTCAATTACTAATAAATTAGTAGAGCCTAATTAGGTATTTTACTGCAAGGAGGTATTATTATGTAGCCACGAATCTTGATTCCCGCACCTATTTCTCCTCTTCTCTTATTTTGTATCTGGTTCGTGTTTCATGTTTCTCGTTTGGCAACTGTGAGAAAGTTCCCGGAAGTATGTACACCTGAAAGCGAGAGATCTAAAACCATAACTAAAACATATCACGCGATTCTGTCACATGCTGAATTGCAATGTTTATCTGTACGAAAAGATGATGTTGTTAAAATTGCAAAATCGTACCTAACTTTGCATGGAATTGTTTCTTAACTTGACTGTTCGCACAATTGCAATCAAATTAAATTATCTTCATGAAAAGAAACTCGCGAAAGAAAGGTCAATTGTGAGTACTGTAGTTGTGTCGGGGAAAATAAGTTAGTTGTTTATTAATAATAAGTCGAATGTTAAATGTACAAGAAATTAGTTAAATGATTACGTGATAGAGTGCAACATTTCGCAATAGATTGAACTTAGTCCGCAGTTTATCAGCTGATGTACCTTGCACGCGTTAATTAAACCAAATAAGGAAGGAGATCATGTGAACATTGTAACTTTGCTCTAGGTATATCGTACGATAGTTCTATTACTGTAAGCTGCACATGTGATAGGTCACGGTACTGTATTGTACAAGATAGTAGTGAAAACTGTAAGCGAACTTGCATTGTATTCAGATAGCAGAACCTTTGACAGTGTAAGGACGGTTGATTAAACTCGTGATTGTTATGTAGATCGTTTGTCCGATTGTGATACAGTCCTCAATTGAACCAGCGGGCGGAATAGAAATTCCGCAACAAGTTGTTGACATTGACCGCAGCTGTTGCCTTAGCGATATCTCAACTAAAATTAGAGCTTGCTTATAAATACCAAGAAAATGAAATAAAAAGGTGTTTAAAACGCATAATCTAATAAGGCTGCTCGTGGGCATGGGAATAAGAGATTTTAAATCAACGCCTGCTTCAACCAAGAATGCGTGATGCGTGACTGAACGGCCGGTGCCGGTCAAAATTAAAGCAAGGCTTGGAAGATTTCCCGATATTTTGGCGTAAAATAAGTCTCATCGAGTTCTCCAAGCGTTAAAACTCAATAAATCTAATCAGGTTATGTCAAAAAGTTCGCTGAGAAAATTAAAACCGCATTTCAGTTAACGGATGAGATTTGTCATATCCTAGTTTCTAGTTGTGTGGAAAGAAGAAAGAAATATGCAGTGATTCTGAAAGAATTAGGCTGTTTCATCGAATGTGCGAAGTTTGAGCAAGCATAACGTAACTCCCAATTTTTGGGGTTTCAATTACCGGTTTGTGTGGTTTTCGGGGTGCCTACAAAAAAAATTCCTCAAAAAAAAAATTAAAAAAGCGAATCTATCGAAATAAAGGGTATTTTCGTTCATTGTGTAAGTTGCTTGACTTGTGTAGAAAAAATGAAGGCAATCCATTTTCCACGAAAATGTGAGTGGTCGGTTCACGGACACGCTCTTAAAAGTTCGTAGGCAAAAGAAAATAAAAATCCCGACTCCAGGACAAAGAGAATGTAGAATTCAGGTTAAGGGTGGAAATGTTTCATTGCCAGTGATGTCAATCAATCAATCAATCAATCAATCAATCAATCAATCAATCATTCAATCGATCAATCAATCAATCAATCAATCAATCAATCAATCAATCGATCGATCAATCAATCAATCAATCAATCAATCAATCGATCAATCAATCAATTAATCAATCAATCAATCAATCAATCAATCAATCGATCTATCAATCAACAATTTTATTTTACTTTGAAATTCCCGATATCAGAGACAAGCAAATATCTCCGAAGAAAATAAATTCATTATGTTAAAACCTAAAAAATACACATTATAGATAAATTCATAAAAGTTCATTTAGAAACGATTTAGGAAATAGATAAGAAATCTGCAACATATACATGAGAAATTAACCGGCTATAATTAAGACTGCTATTTATCACAAAATTGAAATGAACGGCATTCCTTGTCTAAATCTAAAGTTTTCAGCGCAGCTTTAAAAGCTGCAAGAGATGTGGATAAACGAACACTATCCGGCAATGAGTTCTATAGTTTGCTAGCATAATAACGAAATTATTGTTTGAGGTGACTAGCTGCACGAAATAAAACATAATACACAAAGTCAGTGTACAATATTGGTTTAGTTTGGTAATGAAGGACTACGATAGTGATAAAGTGTCTGTTAGTCTGGGAAAGATGAGGGGTTGTTTGGTGCCTAGGGTTGCATTTCAAGCTGATCAAGGTCTAGTATAGGGTAAGGGTTTCAGTGTCTCAACAGGACATCCCTACCTAGAAATTTATAGAGTACCCTCCCGGGTGAGAAGACAACCAAGTAACGATTTTAGCTTCTGAGAGAGGACTTTGAAAGTGTTTGAAGAACTGGAAGGTGTCATTTTCGTAACAACTAGCTCCAGATCACTATTAGTGTGTTTTTGCATTGTCAGACTCAAACAAATAAGTCGAAATCACAGCTGTTAACAACCCGGAGGCTTAACAACTTTCCACCAGTCTGTAGGATAGATGTACTTCAAAATCTCTTTTCCACCTCTGGGCACCAAAATGTTGAAAAATCCAAATTGAATCTTAGGTAGTGGTTTTTCAATAAGCTTAGCTGGAAAAGTGTGAAAATTATTGTACTGAAAATATAACAGCCATGTTGCCCAGCCAGGTCTCTTCATCCATTTTCCTGATCTATTAAAAATCACAAGATCGACGGAAAACTCAGAGTTTCCATCGTAAATCTTAATTAAGCCATCTCGGGCCCAACAATTATCTACGAGTTTCGCACCAACAGATTTAAGTTTTTCAATTAATACAGTTTTGCTGAGCGTCTTTAGTCTGCCATCTCCGTCCAAACCTAAGTCAGTGTCGTCGTCCCATGCAAGAGGAGCGTGTCCACGAAGGGCTCCCAGGAGTGACCCGTACATGAGCCAATGCTCCACTCTTAGCTCGTCCAAAACCTGATGCACTTTGTAAGACAGGCTAAGAAGCTGATTCATTTGTAGCTTGGTGAGGTTTCTGCATTTCATGGTTGGATTAAATGGATGACGGCCTGTATATCGAGCGACGTTTTTCGTGCTGATCAAGTAGTAGATTGTCGTTGTCACTGTTATGATGTTCAGTAGAATAAATAGGTTTACAATTTTGCAGGTAGTAGCTGATATTCCTTTTGAGCGGAAATATCTCCTCATGGTGAAGTCTCCACCTATTAAAAAATAGAAAAGTCGACGTTCAGCCATAACTGTTTAGTTACGTAGTTATACAATAGCTTGGCTTATGTAATTATACAACAGCTTATACGGGGCTTTAACTGGATCACGATGTGAAAGAATGAAATATAAAGTGGCTTTTTAGGTTCAATACTCTAAACAAATAAAGAAAATGCAGAAGCAACGAGAACAATTCAATTTCAGATAAAATTGTTCTCTCTCTCGAAAAAAGAAACTAGCAAAGGCATTTCCCAAGATTATTATTGATTCGGCCACGATTTTATTTTCCCGTTTACACTTTTTCAACTGGAAACATATGCCAAACGCTTTAGAAAGTGTTTCGACGGAAATGACGCTTTATTTCAACAGGGTGCATAGCTACAGTTGAAGACTGCACTCTACCTTAAGGTCCCACTAACGCATTTCTGATCATCTCCAGAATTTTGAAAAACTCTGCTCGGCGTCATGATTTTAACTATCATATTGGAGTCTTTTAACTGGTGTACTAGGAAAACAGACTGAACTTAGAACTAAAGCCTTCCTATCCAGAAGGCACTTCTGTCATTCATGTCAGTGTTTTAACCACGATTAGTAGAATTCTACAGTTAAAAGAATTCGCCGACACGCTTTTGCTCCTTATCTAACAGCGAATGTTCGAGCCAATTTCACGGAAAAGCGTTAATTCTACATACCCTATTAATTCAAGGGTTCTCTCGAAAAACGATTGCGGGTTTTCGCCTTCTAAAGACTTATAAACATATCACGCCTTCTCGGAGGGATATGTCAATTCAAAAGCTGCCAGCCAATGAAATAACAGAACCCCTAGTGTTCACAGTATGCAAACTGGAGCTTCGTGGGAAAGCAATAGTGTTACAGTCACGTTTTAGGCGCCATGTTTTACGCCGGTGGTCAACAACAATGGGTAATACAGAAAGAAAGCGATGTGCAACAAAACAAAAAGAAACTGAAGAGCAATTTCCGAAGCATGACTAACGACAAGGAGACACTCTTGACGGACATGAAACCTAAAATTGAGAGTATTTTATATGGGATCCTGGATTGAGCCGTTTGCAAACGTCTGGCGACTCGAGGCCTACTTCGTAAAACTTTGTTTCCGCCAAGTTTACTGAGCTCTTTGCCATATCGCCTATTTTTTCCTTCGAAAACACTCATCCATTAGACAATTTCTAGCGAAAAAATCTTTCTTTAATGGTTTTGCTTGAACTTAAAAGAAAATTGTGATGTTGCGATCGATCGGCAACAACAGCAGGAAAAAAAAAATACTTTACTAGGCCAGCCTCACCTTCGGGTATTTACAGTACTCTTCTTCTACCGCTTATGCTGCTAATGACAACAGCAAAAAGAAAACAATATTCGCTGGTATCCACGTTTATTCGGGTGGAATTGTGGGCTTAATTCACTAAGCAGCGGACCGCCTTCACTCGTGCCGCGGGAAAAGTACGATCTTACAAAGTCGAGATTTTAATTTGCGCGTACAGCGCGTGCTAAAAATTGCTTATCCACAAAGCTTATATCTCAAAAACTGATGCGCTGACTTCACTTTTTAATGCAAGAAAATTATTCAACAGCAAAAGCGAAATGCATGTGCGAAATTGTAAATAACGATGTGTGGAGTGGAATTTTTCCAATCTTGAATTTTCGGCAGAATTAAGAGAATCAAACTTTGCTTTCTTTGTAGTGTTTTTTGCTTATTTAATGCAGGCTTTCTTCTTTCCTAATATTTTGTCCTAGCTAAACTTACTATATTAGTCCATCCGAATGGACGCTGTTCTAAATTTATAAAGTACTAAGAGCTAAGATTTAAAATTAGAACAATAAGCGTTTTCAAGAGCTCACTGTTTTCCCGGTTGATGCATGATTCAGCGAGCTTCGCCCACTGTTTGCCTTGCACAGATATTTTTTTCACAACTCTTATTACTAGATACCCGAAGGCCAAAACATTTCGTTGAGATATATACTGAATATTGGGATTTGGATTCCGAAGCGGTTCGGCTTCGAAATCATGTGGGGTTATTTTTAGGCAAGACAATTGAACCTCCAAGTGCATGCACTCTCTACTAAATCGAGAGTATAAATAGATACCGCTGAATAGTAGGGGCAATCTGACTGAATGCTAAGATGGACAAAAAACACACCCAGGCGTTTCTTGCTACAGAAATCGGTGTACCCAGAGCTATGAAGCAGTCCATCTTATGACTTTACTGATATTACCCGGCCAGCATGTTTTCGCTATACGTGCAGTACCGCCTGAAACCACAAACTTCGCCGCACAACAACTCTTTCGATCCCAAAAGCTCACAAGACTTGGTCTTAATACCCGGCATAGTCAATCGAACGTTTGGTAATCGAACTTAGTCCAACACAATGGAACTCAATCGTTGCGTTGAGTTTGACTGAACCAAGTGGAACACCAAACTTTGTGTGAGTTCGATTTTCGAACCAATCGAACTCAATTGAAGAAATCGAACCGAACCGAACCGAACTCAATCCATTAGATTGCCCTCAATCGAAAGCAATCCAACAGATTGCGTTGGATTGCGTTCGATTTTGTCCGGTGAGTAAATTCGCTTGAACAAAGATTAGGTTTTGTAGTTTTGTTGAAAACGCGAAAAACACGACCTATACAAGTTATACAAACTACCAATTGCCACTAAATTGTCCCAAGACGAAGACAATACAAATAGCCCTTTTTCTTATTTGCATTACAATGTAATCCAACGTGGATGCGAGGCAATTTCGGGCTAAAACTACAAAATAGCCCGAAATTGCCTCGCATACGTGCAAAATTTTATTGTAATGTAAATGAGCAAAACTAACCGTGAAAAGGGCTATTAATGGACCACATGAAGAGATGGAGCTTGAGATAGAGCTCAAGGGAAGCACATTAGGACAGGTCGAGAAAGCCAAGCGCTAGCTGCAAGCTAAGGCCTTGAACTTGATTATCAACTCAATGCCGCGATGTCCAAATCGACTCATGTAGGAATTCAAAGCGTATCGACATACTCAACAGAATTGCAGTGCAACATGGACAAGCTGCTGCAGCTATGATAATATAAATAAGATATTTAAGTTGAGGTTGTCCTCGAAACATTTTTGACGCCCAAGAACCCGACAGCAGTGTGGATCTTTTTTTTGATATTTTAGCGTGGATGCTACTATTATCGAGTCTGATGCTAAATGTTCACAAGAGGATTATGCAGGAGTACCTGACGGAGCCGCTCGACAGAAAACCCGCTCGACAGGCTAAAATTACGCTGGCTGGGAAATATTACCATTAGGTCATTTTCGTACAGGTCTGGCTTGCTAAAAACTGTCATTAAATCACTGTTCCTAGCTGGAAAATACGTGCCTTGTTTGTTTTTCCTGGTTGTGACGTTTTTGCAATAGCAATCAATTATTCTTCCGTCCTGGGACATAAAAAAATTTAAAAAAACGGACATGCAAGTCTACTGTGTGACGATAAATTTTAAACCGCAAGCGGTCGCACTGTACTTGCTTCCAGGGTCACGCAAATTCCCATGCCGGGAAATGACGGCTCCATCAATCATTGATTTTCATACTCTTTCTTCAAATGATAAATAGCGGCCATGCTGACAGTTCTATGGCAGAAAAAAAGCGTCCTCACGTTAATGTACCACGTTATTGGTTTGAACGAAAAACGTTACTCTGAAGGCGGCAAAAAATTTTGTGGGTGTCGCGGTCAACTGGGAAGAGTAGCATCAACGGCATAAGAATGTAGATTCTAAGGTGTTTAATGGAATTCCCCTTTTGGAGTTATTCTGAGTTATTTCGAGGGCTCCGCTGGTAAAGATAAAGAAACGACAGAGATCTGCTGAGAAAGGGACTTGACGTGACAGACAAAGCAGTGCGATTAAGGGTATAGGCAAAATACTTTGTTTATACGCGCTAGTCACCTGCATCGTATAACTTCTCTCTCCTGATGCTAAAGTAAGCTCACTGTACCATACACTCATCGTATCGCTCATAGAAGTTTTGGTATGCTATAACGAGTTAATGTTAATGTTTGTCCCCCGAGGAACCAAGAGACTATCGCGCGCTGCTCACCGGAAATGGGCGTTGGGTGAATTCATCTCACACTGTTCGCTAAAATTGTATATAATATTTAAATCTTTTTCAGTTAAAAGAAGATTTTAGCTTCTTAAACTCTCTTTAGTTTGTAGCTGAGATAGAAACAACTTTCGTCTTTCTGTGCGGCTTTCTTTGATCAAAAATAGATCATTTGTCGGCTGTGGTTGTGTTTGTTGGGTGTTGTTGTAAGCCTAACATAGCATGTGTTTTCAGTATGAAGGTAAATCACTACCCCAGAAGTTTACAAATAACAAAAGCGCGGAACTTAAAACTGAACAAAAAATGGGAAAAGGCGGTGTTAATGATTTTTCTCGTTTTTTTCCTTTATTTTCTCTCTTTGGTCGTACCCATAGGTACTGCTAGAGCTTCTCCGCTGCAGAATCCACGCATAAAGAGTAATAATTACACGTACTTGGCAGTGCCTGCTCGTTAAGGCGCTAAAAATGTCTAAAATTAAGAATGCTATCGAAGTTTCAATTTTACGGAATATGAATTAAGAGAGATATAACCAGCTGAAGTTTTGTTTATCGTGGTAACATTCATACCACAAGCGACAGCTAGCTGTTGATAAAATCCCAGGGTGCGCCAATTTTTAGCTCTTATTAACCGAGCAGGAAGTCTGTATGGGAGAATCTTGACCGAGGTCGTAAGTACGGGCCGAACGCAGTGAGGTCTGTACACACGACCGATACAGACCGACTTAGCTCGGTTAAAGTCCACCTAGCCCCATTTTTTTTTTTTGGCTAAAACGAATCTACTTGTTATTTGAAATACTTCTGCGAAAAATTTTTTTGATTCGGATAAATCCTCGATTTTCTGTGCCCCGACGAAATCCCGAAAACACCGCCATTTTTGTTGCACGACCGAGTCTGAGGAGAATGGGTCCAGCAGCTGTTGTGACGTCAACCCAGGAAGATCGAATATCTCCCGTCCTCTCATTTCCTTGCGGATGATCCAAAACATATAAGAAAAGTGCGCAGAAGCGCCTTTCAGAGGTGCTAGCGGCTGTTGAAGCAATATCCCAGATTTAAAGAAAGATATACTATACAATTTAATGGCGATGATCGGTCAATAGTACATTAAAAACGTAAACGATGGTTGATTTTGTCGAATTATTGAACAAGCGAACTAACTCTGTGAGAACCATCGAAGAACTCTTAGTGGAAATTGCTCCGCGGACTTTCAAAGGCTATTTTCGAAATTTTCTGCTGAAAGCCAACCAGCAATTTGTAGAGATACTAACGACAACCTCTATCTTCCTATCCCACAGTATTTATAACACATCCGGTAAAGTCGGGCGACCGATATATAAGCTTACTGATACGTAAATAAGTCGCAACTATACGCCAACAACCAACACTAATTTCTCTTTTGATTCAGATAAAAGTGGAAGACTAATCCTTTAAAATTACACTATAACAAAATTGTTAGACTCAGAATTTTTCGAAGGTTTGGAAGACGGCAGTTCGACAAAAATTGTGTGCAATAGTGCCGAAAATATGCCGGTCGCGTAATATTATCGGCAGACCGCTTGGGGAGCACATCCTGTTCGATTATCCGACAAATTTCACGCTAAGCATTGAGAAAAAATTACATCGGTTATTTGGGGTTACGACTTAAAACGTGTAACAATGTAAAATCGGTAATTTTATGAAATGCATCCTTCCACCTTGCTTCCCGAAGGTTCAAAAATAAACGTCCAAACAATTCTACGATTTTCAATCACCGGATCATGTCGAAGGCAGTGTTTTGGAGGTCATCGCGTCTCGAAAACTGCAACAAGTATTCCGCTCTAATAAACATGAAGCATTCTAGAAAGTAAAATACAAACTGATTTAATAGAACAACCATACCTTGACAGAATACATTCTCGCTAACGACAACTGTAAACGGGCTTTATAAACACTCGTGGGAACCTTGTGTTTAGGTAATGAATTTACCATCCAAAGCAGTCCTTGAGTTTTCTTTCCTGCTTTTTGTTTTCCTGCTCCTCCACTAGCTAGCTTCATATCTTGCTTTCCATTCCTAATATACAAGTAGCTCGTCCACAAAGAGTTCTTCCCCGTCGTTTCAAAGTGTTTTCAAAGCTCCAGGCAGTGATTTCACAGTTGTCGAACTGAACGTGCCCGAACGAAGTTTTATTTCGGAGTCTTAAACTTAACTCTGACTCCAATGATGAAGAAGAAATGATTCTTAAACAAATCTCGGACGTTTTAGTTCCAAAATATATTAGAACGATTAATTTTGCTTTCCATTTTCTGCGCAAATACAGAGAGCTGACTGAGGCGCCATTGTGTTCGGTTCCTGGGTAGACGTCATCACCAACCTCTGCCCCAGACTCCCTAAAACTCGGTCGTGCAACACTTTAAGTGTGACTTTGAGAGAGCATAGTAAATCGAGGATCCAAGCAAATTCAAAAATTTTTGTGCCTAAATGCTTTAAATAACAAGTAGATTCGATTTAGCGAAAAAACATTTTTGGGGTTAGGTACACTTTAATAAGATGTTTATTATATGGCAAAAACAAAAACGATTTAATTCGTTTAATGTAACTGCTTTGTACTAACTGACATTTTGCTTGCGAGAGGCGATGAGCCGAAATTAATTCTTCCAAAATTTGGTCGTTCTCTTTACTTTTTTTTCTCATCATCTTTTGGGCACTTACAGAAATAAATACTACCATTTTAGAGCTACCGTGGACGGCAAACTTTTTTTCGTGTTGTTACATGCTTAAAACGTTCAAGTTTGTAGTTTGTCTAGTCAAACTCAGGTGGAGTGCGGCCTATGCTCGCTAGGCATGCTGGTCGTATTGGGAAAACAGCTTATTCGTATCAACACCGTCGTCGAGTGCACATCAAATTTATTACTGTGACGATTTCAATACGAAAACCCTTAGAGGTCGATATAAGCTGGTCCAATAAAGTATTCATGTACAGGAGCCCATCACTAAGAGCGAGCGACTATCCCATAATTTGAATTTACCTCGAATTCAGATCCCCGGGGAAACCTCAGTGATCACTCAAAAGCATGGACATTTTCTTCATCGATGCGAGATCACTTAAGCCAGAAATGCGGTATTTCACGGGAAAAGAAGCCCAAAAAACACCCCTCTGTCACAGATCTGGTGAAACCCGACCTGGTGAGTTATTTTGCCCTCCCTGGCACCTGGTGGTTTTTTAAAAACTCCCTGGTGAATTTCATTCCTCCCTGGTTAGACGTGCTCCCCTGCAAGAAAAAGTCACGAGTTTGGAATTCCGTTCTTGTTTCCGTTACACCAAAAATTTGTAAAGTCTCGGGTTTTACATGTGGTATGCTGTTGTACAAAAGGATTGCGGGTTTCCATCACTTTTCTAACAGCTATATTTGGAGGGATAAATACTACCACTGTTTAACAAGTGATGCTACAATAACGGTATTTTAGAAATGCCAAATCATTGGTAAACAAGTTGCGGTGATCTTTTTAATATAACAGTTACCATAGCAACAATATGACCTGGCAAAGCATCCTTAAGTTTAGCTTTAAGTGCTGTTATATAATAACCAAATCAATGCGCGCGCTCTGATTGGTCAATCAGCTGTGGGTTATTGTGCCGGTAAACCGCGGAAAAATCGCGCGTCTTCTAAATTATTATATAAAAGCAATAGACCACAAGTTTTCTATGGGTTATAGGCTAATAAACCACGCGGGATGTTGGTAAAACACGAGAAGAATTTGTAAACCAGCTCGGTGACCCCCATTTTTTATTACCGAATTGTGATAAGCATAGTATGATACAAATATTTGCAAAGGTTAAAAAAATTTCTGTAGTGTGTGTTTAGAGCCACCTTAAATTTTAAAATGCAACAAGAAATAGGAGTCACCGTGCTCGTTTTTGCTCAACATGGATGGCCTTTATAGGAACTTTGCGACCAAAGAGGTTGTCATTGCTCAACCTTACTTAGCAGAAAGGGGCACCAGATATTCTAATAAAAGCACTTATTGGATTAATTTATTAGAGAAGTTAAACAAAATAGACCCTTAAGTTACGTTTTAAACCATATGAGTTATACATGAGTGACGATTATACTACAAACTTAAGAATTCTCTGCGTGTGCACATACCCAGCCACTACCTAAAGACGTGTTCTTTACAGCATTAAAATCAAAATGTTTTTAAGCAGAACTTTAAACTTTTCTTCAAATCAAGATATATTGTAGATAGCTTTGTTTAATTTAAATTAACGCATTAAAAAGTGGGTGTCACCGTGCTCGTTCAAGAGAAAACAAGCATTTATTTCGCTTTCGAGCTTAGCTTGAGGGAAATCTCGTTTTGTATGCCCGCGCGCGCTCATGTGCGCGTGCTAATGACGCGAAAACCGTGCGCAGTAGGGATGCGCAATACAATACAAAGGAAGCACCTTAAATACTGGGCTTACATGTATGGTTAGATTTTAGAAAGTCATTGGCCTCCCTGGTGAAGAATTCAGGATGAACCTGCATGGTGGATTTTTGTGTGCCCTGGTAGAGTTTTTGTTAAAAGCCTGGTGAACAAACAGGCTCCACCAGGTCTGTGACAGAGGGGTGTTAAAAATAGACCAGTCTGTAAAAATACCGTGACATAGAATTAGTGATAGGCTACTGGTATTTATTATAATGGCTCTTTTCACTCTGCTGATAAATTGATGATGCGAGCCACAGTCTGTTGTTGGCAAACGTGCGAGCGACAGGGCGGAATAAAGATCTGGGTGCCCTGGTAAACATTTGTTTATTACCTTTGGCTTACCTCATCACTTTTGCGACCATTTAAACTATAATTGTTCTCCAAATACGAAAGTAGAAATATTTTTACTTTGCAAAATGCTGTTTATTTTGTACATTGAATTGAAAAGGAACCCGCCGAAATTATTTAGTTTGCGGTTCATATCATCTTAGCAATCCGTATATATCGCTGATATCATATGAGCGCCCTGATCAGTTTAGCCATTTTACTGACGTAATAATACGTAGAGCAGCTTTATTTTGGCTTAAGATTTAAAGTGATTGTTTTACGGACTGTCAGTCTATGAATGAATTCAACCCAGAAAGTCGGTACGTAGGCGTTTTTCAGAATTGAGCTCTCTGTTGGCAAATGTTCTCTTTTCTTGCCAATTAGTTACTCTCTAGTCGGTACGGTCGCATCATCTCTACTAGCTTCTCCTGCCTCTCTGAAGACGCGGGAACATTTGCTGCTACGAAAAGGCTCTCTTCGCCCCGCTCGGGAACGTTCATCTTACCATAAAAAAACAAAACAAAAACAAAAACGAAAAAAAAAAACAAAAAAAACAAAACAAATGTATTAACAATGACTAATGATAACAATCGAAAACAAAACAATTAATTCTCTTTCGCGGCAATACGCATTTCAAGGAAATATGCTCAAACTCCATCAAGCTTCTTCTAAATCAGGATTGGTTTCGTTTCGCATCTGATTGTTTGAGTAAGTGGTCTGGAAGTTTTCAACCAATCATGGAATGTTGTTAAAGGGGCAGTGTCACGCTATTTGGCAGCTTCATAAAAAGCTAGAGGGTGTCTTCGGATCAATTGAATTCCAAAAATAATGGTGTAGTTTGTTATTTAAGACTATTTGAAGGTACTGAAACTGTTCCCCGTCGCCTGTCGTCACGGATTGCAAGGATGGAAATGAATTAAACCTTGAAAAAAATTGGCCATTTTTTTCAAGTTTTGATGCTACGTCTTCAAAAAATCCTCAAGAAATTTATTATGGTTAGCCCTCTCTGATAAAATTCATTTGATATCTTTGTCGTAGCTTTACAGAAGCATTTTGTTTATGAGTAAAGCCTCAAAGTAATGCCGGATTTTAGCACAGAATTGACCTAAAACAGCAAAATCCTCGTGACACTACCTCTTTAAGGTAAGCTTCAGTTTTGGAACTCAAAGTCCATGACCATTGGCGCAGTGAAGATTAAAGCATTTTTATTGAGGTTAAAGGCTCTGGAAGTTGATGACAAAAGCTACATATTGCACTGGGAAACAAAAGCATTCGCTCTCTTCCATTGCGCTTCCTTGCAATTGTAACCTTTTGGTTCTTACGACGTCAGAGACCAAAATACTGAAGAAAAAATATTCCCGTTGAAATTATACATTTGTTCAGTGAGTATGATATCAAAGCTAATTGAGCCAGATGTCTGGCGTCGATTTAATTTACAATCTAAAAATATATACTTAAAATACTTCAAATGATTGTAAAACTGCAACGAGTGAAAATAATACATGCTTGGCTGAATACATTAAAATATAATTTGGCTTTGGCGAAAATAGATCACGTATCTGCAAAGCAGTTAACGTCAAATAGTTGTTGCTTATAAAATAAACCCATCTTTATTTTAGCATGCAAACCATGAAGGCATATCACAGTACATGTCAATAGATAAATATCTGTAGATCTTACAAAAACGGTTGGACGCGCTAACTTGCACGAGTTCACCATTTAACGGCCGCCGCCTTGCACGCTAATAAATGTAATCACATTTCGATTTCAGTAAACAACAAAAACCACATTTCTTTAACAGTTCCAAGAGAATATTTACGCATTTATTGTTGAGGGGAGAGAAAATTTATTTACTGAAAACAAAACATCTTGTGAAACAAAATACACCTGTAAAACCCGAACTGAAAAATCGTTATGCAACAATACATATCTTGAAAGTGAAGAGTGATCATCGCAGTAAATTTTCCAATTTAAGCAACTGGAAAGAAGAAGCCTGAAAAAAAAAAAAATCAGGGCTTCAACGGGATTCGAACCCATGACCTCCGCGATACCGGTGCGATGCTCTACCAACTGAGCTATGAAGCCACACATTGGGAGCAAGGTCAATTTATCGAGTTCATATTTTCCCGTGCAGTGAAGTGATGTGAAGTATATATGAAATAATTCATATTTGTACTGCGGTTGTAGATGAAAGTGAAGAGTGATCATCGCAGTAAATTTTCCAATTTAAGCAACTGGAAAGAAGAAGCCTGAAAAAAAATCAGGGCTTCAACGGGATTCGAACCCATGACCTCCGCGATACCGGTGCGATGCTCTACCAACTGAGCTATGAAGCCACACATTGGGAGCCCGTTGAAGCCCTGATTTTTTTTCAGGCTTCTTCTTTCCAGTTGCTTAAATTGGAAAATTTACTGCGATGATCACTCTTCACTTTCATCTACAACCGCAGTACAAATATGAATTATTTCATATATACTTCACAATACATATCTTGAAAGATAGCTGTAGGCCATGCACTGCTATTTGCGTCATCTTGCAACTGTAAGCCAACACAATATGAAATGATAAGCTGATGTTTTCTGAATTCCGGAGCAGCGGCAGTAGAAATTGTTCGGAGAAAGTCTCTTATTTGGCTCCTGTTGAACTCGTGCTGTATTAGGGAGCTTAAGCAAACCACGACGACGACGGCAACGAGAACGTCACTAAACAAAAGCAGAACAATGGCTGTGCGCATCCGTTATAAATCTTTGTACATTTCTTTGTCGTCCTGTGCAAAACACGAACGTGAAATGACCATGTTCTGCGTCGTCTACAGAACGTGGACGACGACGGCTAATTTTTCGTATTTCCATTTGGAATTGAACGCCGTCGTTGCATATTTAGCTTAAACACAATTTTAGAGCCATTGACGAAACCTAAGAGATCTAGACAATCGCGAATTTCTTTGGTAAAATATAAATTCATTTTTTACTTGGCGTCGTACTCGGCGTCGTCGTTGCTTAAGCTCCCTAATGCTCCCACTGGAGAAAGCTGTTTAGCAACTCATTTAAAGACCTAGCTAACATACTGGCTGAAGAAAAGGATTGTTTCTTACCAAGAATTTCTTTTCGTCTGCTTGCATGTGACTCGGCAGTGTAAGACTATTCGAAGTCACATTGTGTTATTTGCCCACCTATTACGACGAGTTCGTGCAGCTGAGCAACCTGAGAAGCTAGCTATAGTGTGTCAAGTACCCGCTGGATTTGAATTTTAATTGCACATTTTAGTTATATTCAAATAATATTCAGATAACCATGGCTGAAAACTAATCGCGAAAATATCCATATGATATTTTATTACACGACTCAGGCACTCAGAGGGCCAATAACTAAAATCAACCAATCAAAATGCACTATTGCCGGTCCAATATTCTCTAAGTATTGGACCGGGCATTGTCCCGAATAATCCCGCACTTGTGAAAAAACTTCAAAGCTTTCTTTCAGTCGTATAATAAATCCCTTATTAACCAAGCTTGCTCGGGACCGTACTGGAAGAATATCGGTCCTCGGTCTTTTTTTGTACGGACCTCGCTGCGCTCTGTCCGTACTGTCAAGACATCGGGCCGATATTCTCCCAGTACGGCCCTCGCGCTTGGTTAATATGCTATTTACTGCACTTCGCACTTATAACAGCGAAATGTATTCATAGTTAGACATCAAAACCTGAAGGCCCCATGCATGACAAGATAATAGGTGTATACACCTGTTAACATTGCCTTTTCACCGTCATAATGAAACAGACTCCAAAAAGTACAAAATATAAAACTTTTTTATACTAACCCTATGTCATGCTTGAACTACATACATTCTGAAATTGCACTCGCCGAAGCGGCTCGTGCAGTTTCAGCTTTTTGAAAAACTCACTCGTGCAAATTAATTTCAAATTGAACTCGAAACCGTATGATTACCTATACAAATACTTTGAAGAATGCTATATATACACATCTTAAATTATGTCAGCTTAGGGATAACCAACTTTGAACTATTTACGTCATCCTCTGTAAATAAAGATTTCTTTATTGATTGACTGATACTGAAGTAAGTAACCTCGAGCGTCGACAAACTTGTCATTGTCGGGGTTTCAACACCAGTTTTACAAAAAATATCAAGACTTCAAAATCAAAAGTTTGATTTAGTTCGATTGTCCATTTTTTTGGTGTGAGTTTGATTTGGTTCGATTGCTGAACTCAATCGAATTCAGTCTATGATGTGAGTTCGATTTAGTTCGATTGGGTTCGATTGACTACCCCGGGAATAACAGTACGTGCTGCGTAACGAAAGTTGATCGTCAAGCCTCAGTAGTAAACTGTCACCGGCTTTCTAATTCTTACTTACTTGGTTGATCTAAAAACCCTGATCCCTCATATGTTATGATTTATGCGATGGCAGTTTATCTGTCCAAGAAGACTTTTTGGTTCGAGATAGGTAACTATCGCAAAAGATAACGTGCAACGATGTGTGTAGTCAGAAATGAGGCCCTGTTAGGGTAAATTCCGACAGGCTACACGGCTCTGAAACAGCGACATGAAGGAATTTAAATGATGACGAACGACAACCAGTCACGCGAAATTACGACAGCGACAAAGAGAAAAGTGAAATCCACAGCGACATTCGGGTTTTCAAATTAGACCGCGACTTGCAGCGCATTCCGGCAGAAGAAATTGCATTTTACAATAAAGATAAAGTTTCCGTAAGTATTGACAATCTACTGTGCTACTATTATCCGAATATAAAATGTTTCTGGAACATAATTACGAGAACGCATTTACGTTAAACATTTTATAGTTAAACATTTCCGATATCTCTATCAGTGGCTTTGGACGCAATTCCGACAGCGACATGTGAACCTTCCGGACTTGCGACGTGGAGAGGTTTGAAATTCAGGCGGGGGACAGAAAGACCCCCCTAACAGGGCCTCAGAAATAACTTCAGAAATATTTTTCTATGAAAATAATTTCACATTACGCTGTGAAAAACGTGCACCTCATAATTCACTATCATTCTGTCAAAGCCTCAAGTGGGCAAATAAAAGAACGGCGGAAATTTAAATCATTTGTTCAATTTCCCCGACCCCGAAATCAGAGAATTCCCTAAGAGTTGAACAAGCATTTGCTGACCTCGCAAAAATGCTGGTTTTATGGTCTTGTAAAACCCTGAACTGATGACTTCATTCGATTGCTGTTCATCAATATGCTTTACGTGACCAAGAAGTCATTTTGGCTCGCGATAGGTAACCTGTAGTCAGAAATGTTTAAAAAATATTTTGCTATAAATATTAATTTCGCACGATGTCATTGCACTTTGGAAAACGTGCACCTTATCATTCACTATAATACTATCATCCCATCGATACATCATTACTCCAAAAAGAACGGAATAATTGAATCATTTGTTCAGCTTCCATGGCTCAAAAGTTAGGGATTTGAAATTGAAAATATAATTGCTAACCTTGCAAAAATGCTGGAAAAAATCGCTCAGCAGACTCAAGGCCACTAAGCTTCTTGCAACTGCGTTGTGTATAAACAATTAGAGGTTTAAGGACGTTGGGTAGTAATAGCGTGTGACAAGCAAATCGATCATTTTAAGTTATGCTCAACCGCAGACCGCAGACCGGGTTGTTGCTGTCAATTACGTCATTGTATAATTTTCGTGTTTTTCGCTGTTTCAACAAATTTCTCTGGGAAACGACTTTATTCTGATCAGATTCCGCTCGAAACTACCTTGTTTACCTCTGGAGGGTAAACAATGGATTTGCTAAAGATCAAGCTTTCCTAAGATCATTGTATAATTTTTTTCGTACGGATTTTGGTGAAGTTATTAAACCGCGACTGCTTGCTTCACTACCTTGAACAGAAACGTTTTGGCCAATATATAACGGCTTGCAGACTGAAAAGGTGCCCTGAAAAAGCTGAAATGAAATAATTTCACATCGGTTTTCCGTTTTTTGTCAGACAATTTCTGTGTCTAGCATCACTTTGCCGTCTGCTTTCTTTACGACAGAAAATCTATGCAAATTCGAATGGAAATTGGTATTTACATATTCCTGCACAGACGTCTAGTAGACAGGCTTGCAAAGATTGTTTTGTTTCCTTTCATAAGAAACATTGGTCAAAGCATAACTTCACAGTTTTCCTTCTTATACCCCTCAGAATATTAGTCTCCTAAGAAGCCGTCGAGGGCCTCCCACAAGTCAGTCAGTCAGTTAAATAGCGAGTGAACAATTATTTCAAGGGAGCAAGCGATATATTTTCCGGATTATGTTTATGGCAAAAAGAGATAGGTAACTTGAAAAAAAAATCGGGGAACAATGGAATTTATCAATTGGGAACAAGGGAGAAAGAGTGAAAATTTCAAGGAATCAACATGCTCCCCCACGCTGCCCACGCCATTATTAGACTCGTCACTCAACCACCCAAACGTTGCAATCGCTCGATAGTTTCTAACAACCAAGTGGGGTCTAGTTGGGGTAATTTGTCAAATGAGGTGATATTCCGTGTGATCAAATGGAACAACTGCTGCATCTACGTCGTTAATGTTAATTAATTGCTGGAATACGTACACGTATTGTCTGGCTTTAATGATCACGCCATCAATTCATGATCATGGTGTGTTTTCAATCGCCAAATAACTTGTTAGGCTTGTTTACATGGTTATACAGGAAGTCATGTACAGAACATTTGCATGCCAGGAGCCCTCCATCATCTCAGTACTGACAGCGATATCAAGGAGGAAAGTTTTGGAATATTTCTCATCTAAACATTAAACTTCATAGAGTAAAACCATTTGCCAATATTTAGTGTTTAGGAG
Organism: Catalaphyllia jardinei; assembly: GCA_022496165.2. Classification (NCBI taxonomy): domain Eukaryota; kingdom Metazoa; phylum Cnidaria; class Anthozoa; order Scleractinia; family Caryophylliidae; genus Catalaphyllia; species Catalaphyllia jardinei. Next base: position 4,205,282 of record CM042753.1, on the reverse strand, counting down.
GACGAAGCTAGTGAAATAAACGGTCAGTGTAAAATATAGACGTATTTTATACCCAGTCCGTAATGCTTAGTCCGCGTTTTGTACCTGAGTCCATGTTTTATACCCAGTCCGTAGTCCGTAGTCCGTAGTCCGCAGTGCATGTTTTATACTGACCGGTGAAATAAGCATATTAGTAAGCTTGGTGACTCTCAATTTTCTATTATCGAATTTTCATGAGCAGAATTAGCAGCGCAGCCGAGCTTTGCTAAAGTTTACAAAATTCTTTATATGGGGTTCAAGGCAACCTTTTCTTGCATCTAATCCTGCTGATCAAAATACGACAATAAAAAGCGGCTCGCCGCTAGCTCGTTTTTGAGTTGTTGGCATTCCGATATTTGTGCTTTAGCAGTTCATACTGTTGCTATCGTAACTTCTTGTGTCACAAAGACGATAAAAACGTGTTCACCAATGATAGGGCAGCTTTTTAGATTCCTAGAAGTCAATATGGAAAAAAATATGTGCGACAAACGGGATCCAACTGAAGTCTATCATGAAGTGAAATGGTAATAAAATCAAGTGAAAACGAGCTGGCGAGATAAACGTTTGAACAAGTCATCACTGTGGTTAATTAAGAAACAGAAGAGAAAGAACAAAAACGTGTAGTCCAAATTTCTTCCTGTCCTGTCAGTTAGTTTTTTTCTTCTTAGAGGCCCATTTTCAACCGAGATCCTTTTAGCGCCGCGATCATTTATACGCCATTTTCCTTGCAGTTGTGGAATCGCTGTTATATCTTCTTCAATCTTCCTCATTAGTGCTTTCAAAGTTGCATCGAGAATCGTGTTAGAGCAACAAACTATCTTAGTATCCATATCAGTAAATAGTTGCTAATTCTTACAAGTAAGACGGTGAAAAAGGGTATTTGAAAAGACGATGCCGCCGAAAAAGCGGTCAAGAGGAAGGCCGAGTATGCCCGGCTCGGCGAAGGTTATTCGACTTCGGGAGTCCGTGTACAATTTATGGAGGGCAAGGAAAAGTGTCATGGGCTTCGGCAACACTACAGACAGTACGTTTGCGAAATATTATTGCATTGCTCGTACAATGGAACTAGCAGAAGTAGAGATTCCGGGAAGAATTTTTCTAGGTGAATATTTGACTGATTTGTTTACAGTGTACTTGAGATCTTGAGGTATTTGTCGGTAAACGGTTCATTTGTATAAGTCATCTAATTGAAGTGCGTTTATATAAATAGAATTGCGGGGTATTCTGAAGTTGCTCCAAAATCCAGACCGAGTTTAAAATGCTGACTGACAAGAAAAACTGCTTTTTTGCGTCAGAAGCGAGATAACATTCGATTTCGTAAGTTACCTATAGTCACGCAATAACCTTACAATGTCATCTCCCATAAATAACACTATAACTCTATCTCTCTTTTTTCAGAAATGTTATTTTAGCGTATGGTTCGGTACTGATTTATTTCTAGTTGTGGAAAGGGCAATAGATATAACGCATGTGAAACTTCTCCCAAGTTTAATTCTGCATATGCTTTGTCTAAACTAATTCTCAAGCTGTCCCAAGTATTTTAAATTATGTTTTCCACTTAAACTGTTTGCTAGTTACAAAATGGTGGCACAGGCACCTACAATTACATATCATCTGCAGGAACAAGCGGAAAGAAAATTTTCACGCCAGAAAATTACAGGGAAGAAGTTTCCACAATTTGAATCAACATCAAATGGTTGCACCGATCTGTCATCTACCTCTCCATCTTCCACAATCTCCTCTTCTTCTTCTTCGCCCTCCGCATCGATTGTTGACCCCTAGGCATTGAATCTCACATGCAAATCAGCAATTTCAATAGGTTCGTCTGTTTCTATAATGAAACTGTCTTTATTGAAAGGAAAAAGTCCGCACTTGCTCACGATGAATTTCCTCGCACCTCGTGTTCTTGTATCTTGTTTGGAAAAGACTGGGCGACAGGATTACAATAGTCGACCAATGAGAGTTCGCCATTTAACATTAGCGCGATTCCAAAATAACTGAGGAGAACGTGCTACCTTAATTATATCTGCGAATGGTTAGACGTTCAGGTCTTCTCTGATAAGGACTATAAACCGTAGGCCCCGTCTCCTGCATCTTCGATGTAATGGTTAGCAGGGGGCGTAAAAGAACCCACACGCTTATCGTAAAGAGTAGGGCATGAAGTTCTCGGTGTTGTGGTCTGGTCTTTGTTGTTATACTGAGGGTTGGGGTGGGAAATAATCGGAGATATTAGCTGCGATAGAGCTACTCTACGATCCGAGGGTAAATAAAGTATTCACTCACTCACGCTCACAAACGTCTGGGATAACTGTCCACACTTGGTACAACTGGGTTTTGACGACATGGGTAAAAAATGGGGCGAACTGTCAATTGGCTGTAGAAAAGGGCAGCACGTGTAATTAAAAGAAGAGCCACAATGGAAGACAGTTTTGAAATACAAGGTTCACACAGCAAAAACTTCATAACTTTATCAAAGTGTTTATTTGATTGCTTAAATAACAAAATAATTTGGCTTTAATTTGGCTTCCTAGCCTTGTTAACTTTTTAGTTCCTTTAAGAAGCCAACACCCTTTCAGTTTTAATTTTTATTTCATGTTAATTTAATTTCTGTCAAGTGTAAGGGTCAATAAAGTTGTTGTTCTTAACATAGTATTTACGTGATTATTTTGTAAGAAAATGTTCTTCAAACGATCTAAGCTATGTTGACCAGTGTTTACTTAGCAACATTCTGGTACTACATCAGAGTAACACTAACTGGTTTCACTGGACCTATGTAGTGATGGGCAAAAGGTCCAAAACTATAACATTCAGTCTTCAAACACTCAAGTATAACCTCATTGTAATAACGTTGAAACAGTATTCAGCTTTGGTTATCTATAGGGCCTACGTTAGATGACATCTTTTGTGGAACGAGGACATACAATTAATTTGCAACAAAGTAAGCAAACGTCTGGGATAACTATCCCACATTTGGTACAACTAGTTTTTTGATGACATGGGGGTAAAAAATGGGGCGAGCTGTCAGTTGGCTGTAGAAAATGGAAGCACGTGTAATTGAAAGAAGAGCCACAATGGAAGACAGTTTTGAAATATAAGGTTCACACAGAAAAAAAAAACTTCAAAATTTTATCAGTATTTATTTGATTGCTTAACTAACAAAATAACCTAGTATTTTTGTGATTAATTTGTAAGAAATTGTAACGTTCATAATCATGCATAACACCAGGCATAAAAACGGCAACCCTAAATTAAGTTTTACAAAGTTTTACTGTATAGAAAACATAAATCTAAATCATTCTCGAGTTAAATATTTTTTAATGGATCCCCCAAAACAATTATGGAAGCCATGCACATTCAGTCGCTTTCCCTGATATAAGATAAAGATTAAGAACTATGACATTTGCCGAGATATCGCAACATCATGATTTTCAGTGCCTCCCAAGCGGTAATGGTTATGACACAACATTCCTGCTATCCAACTCAGGAAGGAGACAGATAGCAGGAAATTTGTGATAACCTGCATTTCCTCTTTGTTGACATACAGCTGCACCAAACTGATGAAGTTATGAAACCAATAATTCTTTTGTGGTCATCTTTAGCTATTGATAGTTTTTATTAGACTTTCTTACTCAGTTATTTGATTGGATGCTGTTGTTGTTTTTGCCAGGGTCCCTGCCAAAGACATTTAGACGATTAAGGTTAAATTATTTGACCAAGGTGATTTAGAAACTCTGTTAGTGATACGAAACAATTGTTTCCAAATACGGTATAGTTTTAAACCTGCAGTGAGACAACTGTGCAATGTGATGTACAAGAGAACATAAATTTTCAGGCAAATACTACAAGCTATAATTTCGAATTTCGTATATTTGCAGGTGTTTAATTCCCAAACGACTGTCAAAAGCCTTAACTGAAAAAGGCTTAAAGCACTAAATGAAAAAGTGTGAAAAGCTTGTCATAAAGTCAGTTCAGTTTTCTCAGTCATTTAGTTAATTGCAGAGTAAAACTCGCTAGGGCAAATATGAAGCAGGTAGAAACTTATAAGTTGCATTGCATTGTCATTAGAATCTGTCACAGGGAGCTAAAATAAATCTTGGTGAACAAAAGCTAGTTATAACATAAACGAGCAGTGAGGCCAATTAGATATTCCAGAGGTGATTTGGTATGCATGGTAATAATGTAGGATTCAGACAAAACGTGGTAAACTTGAGAAGAAAGCTGTGGACAGTTGACTACTGATTAGTTTAATTTAGACAGTTTGACATTGAAACGACTCACTGAGTCTATTGTCGCCTGTTAACAGAGGTGAAATCCCCTGTTAAGCTTCAATTCTTCTTTTTTGCGATAATGATATCAATGTACTAATCAGTATACTAGCGTGCGGAACTTGTCTTTTGGATCATGAGATGTAAGTTCCGGGGGGGGGGTACTCCCTTATATGGGCTATATAGGTATGTGCGGCCCCAAAGGGTATGGTTTTTCAGCCGTTTTGGTCATAAATAGGGTATCGATTTTAGCCAATTTTGGCCATTTTGATCATAAATGGGGTATGGTTTTTGCACTCTAGCCTTGATATGTGCATGTTTCTAAGAAGAATTCACTTTTTCATCATTATCGAAAAGAAAATCAGCAAAAGCCCTTCACACTGCTCACATTTATGTTTACGGTCTGGTCGGAACTAAGGAACTAATTATAACGCAGCTCTGAAACAGGGTTTTGATTTAAGGGTCAGGTCATAAATAGGGTAGGGAATATCGCAGGTTTTGGTCATAAACAGGGAAAGGGTTTTGGGAAGCGGGCCGCACACCCCCACCCAATTCTTCTGGGAGTACCCCCCCGGGTGTAAGTTGTAAAATATTACTTTACAGATTAAATAATCTCACTTGCTAAACAACAATGAGGTACTTAATGAAAGAAACATGAGGAAATTGTGACGAAGTTACGTTGCCACGAGCCAATTATACTCTGGAGAACACTGTAGTGTTCTCCAGAGTTCAATTCCCCAATGTTTTTAGAGCGTCTCCTTCTCGGTTTAGTTAGAGTCAACCGAAAATGTAGAACTCAAACAAGGTAGTTAATAGTTAATATCCATGTACGTTTCGAAACAAAATGTTTATCATTCTACCAACCAAACAGAAAACAACATGAGCCGAGTTTGAGATCTGTATTTCTTTGGTTCTCTGAGGCTGCTCTGGGATGCAGCGAAGCATGGCTGCCAATGAAGTAAACAAGACGAGTGAGGAAATTATCCCTTCGACTATGACGTCATGTAGCAATTTCTTTTTCTTCTTAGCTGATCACGATTATTTTTTTCATGAGTTTAGTCATTGAAATGTAGCAAATGTAATTAACATAAAATAAAGATTGGTAGCTAGAGCGAATTGCCGGCAAAAATGACGTGCGTGCGAGCACGACGCAATTCTTGTTTCGTCCACTTCGCATCGTCGAGGCCACGAACATCCTAGGTCCACGTCAGCTACTAGCTGCCTATTTAATGACCTACATAACACATTAAGTGTATATGTATATACAGCAAATGTTTCGATTTGAGAAACCTCACAACGTACCGACCTAATATATGTGCTAAGCTTCAATAACGGGATTCGAGATAATAGTATTTTAAAAGGCTGACGATTCATATGCTCACCTTGTAAAGTTGTTGCAAAATACTTCTTAACCAAGGCACTCAAGGAGATGCGAAATCCTCTGGAAAAGATGTCGCTTCTCTAGAAAAATAAATGTACCTTGTGGCTCTCTCGAGAGTCAGAGTCCTTCAGGTGTGCATTTTACGTTTGTCACCTCAGTTGTGCAGTTAAAATTGTCTTACATTTTAGGAGAGTGGGTCAAGTTTGTCAATGACGTCATTGTATAAACTTCCGAAAGTTGTTCGTGAACTGTGAACCCGAGATGTCTAAGAGAGAATTTACAGTGTATACCGGCCGGGAATATGTTCATCTTATGTTCTTTCCAACAAGGTGGCTGTATGTGTGGTTACTGTGGCAGAAATCAAGCGAACTGCTCTCAACTCTTCTATCATGCATTGCGACTTCCGGTAGTTTTACTGAGGAAAACGCTCGACGATATGCTTGTTATGTTAGCCAGCCTGTTAGAATTAGAAGATTGAGCTAGCGAGTCGATTCGGTCTGCGTGGAATTGACAGAGGTTTACCAAGAGGTATTACAATCATCGGTTAAGAGATAAGTTCTTTTTCAGTGGAGGAGACAATGAATGGAAATACGAATAGTAATTGATGAATGTTTCTGTTTCTGAGTTTAAAAAAATACTCAGTGGCAGTAAAGGCAAAACTTGCCTCGTTTGACGAAAAAAGTGGTCGAGTTCAGTACATGTATGTTTTTATCATTAATGAGCACTTTTTATGCGAAACGGCACGGAACGCTTCCGCAATACTAAGCCCCCACGGCCCGTTTGTCCTACTTGGATGAATCAGGTGATATCGCGCTAGATTGAGCAGGATATCATTTTTTAACTGTCCATGTAGGTTACCTTAGTTACTGAATTGTTTTCCCTTTTATGCTCACGCCATCGCCTGATCTGGTGATCATCGTGTGCTGTTAATTGGCCAATCACAAGTCAGGCCGATATTTAGATTAACAGATGAGTGGCTTTTTAAAACAGTGGTACGTCTTTGAATAAACAAAGGATTCACAAGCCTGCGTTGCAGACATACTGGGGTTTCGTCTGCAACGCAGGCTAAGGATCCTCAAGCCGGATCAATGTGTATCGTGACTGTGACGATCTGATTAACATTTAAATTACCAAGCGCTGGCAGTAAAACGTTAGAATATTCCCGATCTAAAATCTAAATGCAAGAAGCCAGTTTTCCATCACCTGAATGCTTACGTCAGCGACGATTAATCAGTTCCTAAATATATACAAACGGTTAATTGAATTCCGCTTTTATAGATTGTGACGCGAATGCGAAGGAAATTGGCAGTCGCAAATTGTAACGCAAGTTGTTTTTGACTACACGAAATATTACATCGAAGCCAATGATAGCTCCTGTTGCTTTTTATTCGGATTTAAGGTTTTTGCAAGATGGAAGGCTTCGTGCAGAGAGACCCACAAACCATCAACTTGTCGCGAAACGAAAGAAAATTTTATGCGTGACAACGAGCAGCAAAGCCAAAATTTGTTGCTCAAAGCTGAAGAAAACCCGCTCTCTACTATTCGCAATATACTAACAAGTTGATCACGCAAGGTGAAAGACCCGAAACATCAGCCATGTTGAGAGTGTTTGTAACGAATAAATCGTCGTCGTGTTTAAATCGGCGATGTGCGATATACGGGTTTTTGTTTCTCGTTTTTCGTCGCCTTTAGAGCACAGCGCACTTTTTTGCAGTGCACGTTAGGTAGACTGCATGCGTTCAAAGAAAGTTTGAAGCTGTATATATAATAAAGAACCATCGAACCAACCGCTTGTTACGTTATTATAAACTTGGATTTAGCTGTTTTGAGTTAAGTTTATTTTGGCATTGCTTTGATTTGAAAGGGTTAAACCTGAACAAGCGTTTCGAACGCTTGAGGAAGCTGAGATGTATCGTTTTAATACCTGAACAAATGTATGTTGTTTACTCTCCCAGAGCAAAGCCATGCATAGCGAATGAGAACTGTACGGCTCGTAGAAAACGTATGGTAAAATTCGCAAAAAACCCCGCAGTAACTGAGACAATAATATAACTGATTCGAGAGGACCACTTAAAAAATCGCTGATTCAGGCGACACGTATGCAAATGACGTTCTAAAAATCAGCGATTTGATTTCTTTTCTCACGTAGTAAGAGCGTGTTTGTTTGCTCGAGGTCGTTTTTTCTATTTCTCGAAAAGGTGTTTCTTTCAGTACAAGTGTTGTATTGAAACGAGGTTTTCAAGATGTTCATGCCAAGAATTTGCTGGCCTTACAGTGTTATAACTTGTTTTGTTACAACTCTCTGAATAGTAAAGATATCAGTGACGTCACCTACTGTTATTATATGCCAACCAGAGAACTATTGGCTGCTGAAACAAAAACTGCGCTACTTGTCCCTACATTTCTCACGGACTCACTACATATACCTTCTTTTCCACCGACGAAACGCGCCCCATAAAATCTAACCTGACCTGTGACACTAAAAACCTCATCTACATGATTCAATGTAACCGCTGTAATTTACAATACATAGGAGAGACGAAACGACGTTTAAAAGACCGATTTAATGAATACCGCCGTACTATAGATAACCCTAACACCACATCTAAACCTACTACTGCTGCAGAACATTTCCTGTCCTCTCCTAACCACACTGCTAACGACGTGCAATTAATACCCATCGAAAAAATCTTCTCTAACCGAGACTCTCTATTCGCAAAGCCAGGGAGGCCTTTTTAATTGTTTGCTTTAATTATGTTAATTTATTATTTTACTTCACCATATCATTTACACTGTCAACTATTTTTACGTATTTCCGGCAATATACTACATAAATACACGAACCAATATAAGGTTTCCATTGTACCTGAAGAAGGCTGGTTTGGCCAGCCGAAACAAAGAGGTCTTTAACTAGGAATACCTGCCGGTAGATTGCCAACGAGTAAACACTGGCACAGTTGTGCGCCGAGAGAAAATTAAGAAATAACCAGAGTACAGAATTAGTGACACCGCTACGGCCCTTGCAATAATTCACGACTAACAACATACACAAAAGAAGAAACTTAATAAATTCTCGTGAGCTGTTACTTAGGTGCACGCACTTCAGCAAGTGGACCTTGAACCTGAGCACTTCTAATCGGATAATTTTCAAACCAAGCTACAGTTGCAAGCTCCCTAAAAGTTTGGAATAAATTGATTTGCCAAGTTCCCTGAACCTTGACAGATAGTGGCTTCCTGGCAAAAAGAGCTTCGACTGTTCTCACTTTTGTGAAATAAGCCACGGGCACACTGACTAACTGCGACACGTCGTGTGACTCTTGACTCGTTCGTCAATCAAATTTGTGATTTCG
>CM042753.1:4176932-4187020 GCA_022496165.2 Catalaphyllia jardinei | reverse complement strand
AAACACTTTTAGGCTAAAATATTACAAGATAGAAAAAAATATATAAGGCAATAGAACACTAGTGATATAAAAACTATGCGAAATCGTGTTTCATCTGTAGCCGCCGCGTTAAATGAAAGCCTCCAACGACGCTTCCCGTTTGTATGTTTCAGGTAAAGAGTTAAATAAAATCGCTCAGGAGTATCTAAAAGTTCTCTTCCCGAGGCTAAGTTTGGGTCTTGAAGGATGAATATCTTCACGCCGACGTGTATTGTAACTATGGAAACTGTGGTTTCTACTAAAATAATCACAAAGATATTGGGTCACTAAATCATTGAGACATTTGTAGACTAAGATAGATTTGTTCCTTTTCCTGATAGTTTCTAAGTTAGGCCATCCACGTGTCTTGAGAGCTTCGCTGGTTCTATATCGTCTAACAGTCATACGTGCAGCTTGATTTTGTAGGCGCTGTAATCTACTCTTGCACTCTACAGACAATTCACCCCAGGCCGTGTCGGTGTAGCACAGGACTGGTAACACGAGACAGTTGTATACGCATTTCGCTGCCTTAAGCGTTAAACATGATCGGATACGGCCGAGTAGACGCAAGTGCTTGTTAACCTTGGTAAACACTTTACTAACGTGCTCTTTCCATGACAGGTATTTGTCAAGGGTGACCCCTACGTAGCAGAAATTTATCACCCTTTCGATGCCACTGCCATGAAGCTGGATCTTAAACGAGACACTTGCAAGTGTCTGTTTAGTACCATAAATTTGTTCTTCGTGAGATTTAGAACCAGCTTGTTGTTTTTCATCCACTGTAACATGTTACGTGCACGAAAATATCGATTCGCCTTATGTTTTCGAGTTCTGAGTAACCAATATGTTGAGAGAAGTGCCTATGCGAATTTTTTCAAGTTTAACAGAGAGAATAAACGTTTTGAGAGAGCCAAAGTAAACTCCAGATGTTTCCACTGCAGGTTTCCGGCCGCCCAGACGGGCTCCAACATGGCGTCTCCATATTAAACACTATAATTTTTTAGTGATACCTTTTTCCAAATAACTCGAGTTCGGGATGTCGCACATCCTTGAAACTTTGGAACGATGTTTATATATTACTCTTCTACGATATTTCAATTTCTTGACTCAATTTATTGAATGGTAAGCGATTTTATTTTTCACTTGCGTGATAATTAAGCTTACTTGCGTGACGTGAAAAACCACCAATAAAAAAACAGACGTGTTAAGGCCTCGAGGTCTCTTGTTGCTTACACTATGTCATGCATGTAACGATCTGTATCATTTATTAACCTCTCGGTCTGTCGTGGAACTAGGAGTTTTATGGAAGAAGAACAACGCTCTTTAGAAGCTCAAATAATGTTTATGGGCAAAAGTCAAAGGCACTAAGCTTGCGCTTGTGTAGAGGTGTCGGAGACTGGGCCCTTGCCAGTTGATTGACAGAATTGTTATGTAAGAGCACGTTTATGCAATCGCTCAAAAAAGCGCCATGTGATGCTGTGAACCGGGCCACGTTGGATTAAATTGAAGTGATATTGTCAGATTTTGTTGTGGAATTTGGAGGTTTCCCGAAAAAATAGTGGCCCCTCCGATGGGCCACAGTGATAAAACTTCGAACTAAGAGAAACGCTCAGTGGGAACTGAAAAGATGGCCGAAGCAGCGAGCCGTGCTGACCCAACACCGGATAACCGAGAGCTAAACCGAAACAATGTTATCGAGTGGAAGTGTTACCCGGATTAAAAGACATAATGATTCCTTGCACGCAATCGTCGCCAAAGCGGAAAGAAGAATAGTTGAAAATTGCTGCCATCAACGCGTAGGGTGACAAGGTCGAAGAAGAATTAACAGCTGTCGAAAAAGACATGCATAGCATGGCAAAATATTTAAGCGAGATGGATCAGGAACAAGTTAGCCTTCGAAAAGGAATTTTTCGAACAAAAGTTGAAATTCTGGGGCCAGTTTACCGAAGGAATTGATCAGTCTATCATGGCTGCAATCACGAAATTCTCCTACCTGAAAGAATTTGTCGTACCCAAGGTTAGGAAAAGTATCGATGGCTTGCTTTTTTACCCCCAAGGGATATGAGAAACCAAAGAGTGTTTTGAAAGAACGTTATGGAAATGACAGCGAAGTGGAGAAGGCGTATGTGAAGGATAGTAGTCATAGAACGTCATTTTACTCCTTGTTCCGGATTTCCTGCATACTAATTTGGATTTCCCGCATACTAATTTGGATTTCCTGCATACTAATAAAGTGTCTTCCTCCATACTAATGTGGATTAGGAGTCTATGGATTAGGTAGGCCTAGGTAAGTCATTATAATAGTTAACCCTGATTGGCTCATGAAAATATATTATCTGTTAAGTTTTTATCTGAACTCTCAGCTGTGCTGACGAGAGAGAGTTTAAATTCTTAGCTAACTGCTCGAGTTTTCCGCTCCGTTAGTCATGCACTAAACTCTACTTTCAACCCTAGATTTGCATACAAACTCTCCAACGGAGAAACCCATGGGACTAGCTCTACCATTGAAATGACAACAATAGAAGTTCAGAGCGCTAATTAATTGTCAACACGCGACAATATAAATTTTTTGAACGACACGTTTCTTGAATATTACTTGTTAATAGCGAAATGATTCAAATACACAGAGATTTGAAATGAATAAAAATACATTTATTGACAGCGAAATCTCCAACAACTACGAAATATACATCTCAGTCATTATAAAAATCTACGATTGCGAATTAAATTGATTTCTATTTGGTCTATGAACCTAATGGACAACACGAAACAACTCTGTTTGTTCAAATAGAGTTTTCCATACATGCATTCAAGACCGAGAAAATGAACAAGTGCTTTTCAAAGACGTTTATTGCAATCCATTAATCTTTAACTCAGTGTTTACAACTCGTCTCTGAGCTCTAACTTGTCAAGTACTACAGTTTGTTCTTTCAATGCAGGCATGATCCAGTAACAACAATATGACGAATAAATTCAGTTTTTATCTTTACTGGGAAAATATAAGCTCATTTTCGATGTTTTCGTGACACGTTGTACCACAGTCATTACAACGGGAAAAGACGTCTTTTATATGGTCGTTGTAAACCGGGATGTCGTAACCACAAATGGGACAAATTTATCGTGCCAAAAGCATCCGGGACACTTAACCACTGCAGTTACGGACATATTTCTATTTTGACAATGACGACATGGTTTCGAGGTCTCTTGTTGCGGGATTCTTTCAGACTGGTCAGACTCGCTATTACGTTCCTCATCATTGCTTTCAGATTGACTTTCCTCGCCTTCACTACTGTCGCTACGGTCGCTGTGATCATCACCTTCCCTTTCGTTCTCTCGATAAACCTGTTCTTTTTCTAGTAAATCGCTCAAAATCTTCTTGTTTTTTTATTAAACGCTTGTCAACTCCTAACTCTGCCAGACCGTCCAGGAAGGTATTAAGCGCTCTGGGCTTGATTGCCTCATCGTTATGAGGCAGCAGCATGTATTCCACTAACTCAGCGATGTTTGTTACAGGGATTATGCGGCTTTTCGAAGTATATGCCCACGTGGGGTCCAAAACAGAATATCTTTGGAAGCAGCTATACTGTGTAACAGGTCAGAAGCGCGTTCTCTGGAAACTGTTTTTGAGAGATTCTCTAAAACATCTTTAATTCGTGGTTCCTCATCGTTGCTCTGCTCATCGTCAGAAACATCCGTCTCGCTTGCTTCCTCAGAAGGCTCCATTTCGCTTTCTCCATTTTCTTCATCCCCCAGTCTACCATTCGCTTCATGCTCGACCCTAACCGTCAAAAGCAAGATATGAAATGGTCCAACTCATAAAGGGTTATTGCGTTTATAACATAAGAAATCCCAAGCTACTTATAACCGGGGGCAATAGGTCTTGAATAAATCCACCACCCTCCTGCCCAAGAATATACTTTTTCTTCTTGTAGGGAGCATTAGGTTCTGCAAGACTAATCAGAGCATCCTTGTATGGAAGCAATTTCTGCCTATTTTCTTCGGGAAAGGGGATGTGTTGCATGAGTACATTGTATAAAACTTGAACTAACGCGTGAACTTGTTGCGGAGTGGCAGTCCTTAATAGAAACTCGCAATGATGAATAGGACAATGCGCTAACAGTTGAAGAAAACCACGGTTGTTCTTTACTACCCGAGACATTACAGACTGAACTAGAGACGCATGTTAACGGTTTTTAAAGAATTGTGGTGGCGGTGGTTTAATAATCTTAAATAAAACAATAGAATTGTGGCGGTGATGGTTTAAAACAATAGAATTGTGGTGGTGGTGGTGGTGGTGGTGGTGGTGATGGAGGCGGTGGTGGTGGTGGTGGTGGAGGCGGTGGCGGTGGTGGTTTAAAACAATAGAATTGTGGTGGTGGTGGTGGCAGTGGTCACGGTGCTGGTGGTGGTGGTGGTGGCGGTGGTGGTTTAATTGCTGCCGCAGCGAGTGAGCCTGAAGCGAACGAGCGAGGCAGCTCTCTAATCAGCAGAAGATTGCATTATAGGGGCTTGCAATCACTTTTTCTTACCAAACGCAAGGAATTGTGGTTATGCGCAAATGGGAGATTTAGGATGAGCAGTGGTATGCGCAAGGAATTGTGGTCATGCGCTAATGGAAATATTTTAGGATTTGCAGTGATATGGCGCAAGGAATTGTGGTTATGCGCCAATGGATGATTTAGGATGCGCGGTTAACCATGTGCTTGCTTGTTTCTTAAAGCAGTGTCAAATTGTGGTGTGTAAATTGTATGCATCAACTTCATGCATCATGACGAATCGATGGCGAGGTGTGACAACGGTTACCGGTCCAAAGATGACCGATTACCAATAATCTAATAACATTGAACCACAAGCCGAAGAGATTGAAATTCGTTCTACCTTGTTTAGTTGTGTAAAACACTCACACAGTTCGTATTACGTTGAACGATGTGCTGCACCGGCGGTAGCCCTAAGATATCAGCTTACTTGTGTCCAAAATAAATAACTAAATAAATAATCAGCTACAACAATAAAATATGTGAGAATTTGTAAGCCTATGTAAACGCGGAACATTCGACTTTATTCTCACTTTACATTTAGCTGTCAAAGAGGTGGCATGAGTTGGTTCTGTCCCCACTGTGAAAAATCCTTTAGCAGAAAAGACAGTATGAAAGGACATATCAATAATAGGCACAGTAATCCCGGTCACTTCACTCCATTTAATGCCATGCACTATTCCACTGAGAAGTGTCAGCGGTTTCAGTTTGAACATCCGTTCACTTGCATGGTGGCTGGGATGACGGGATCAGGCAAGACTGTCTGGGTCCAATTGCTGTTGACACAGGCTTACAGAATGATATAACCTTTCTGCCGAAAAGATAGTGTGGTGTTACTCTCAGTGGCAGCCCGCTTATATGTAAATGCTAGTCACCGTACCAAATATAGAATTTGTCAAGGGAATCCCCACGGCTTTAGAACAAGATGCTTATTTTATGTACCGGTCAATTCCAAAACCGCCCATGCCACCCCCCCCCCCCCCGGTAAACCTCGGGGCATTTGACTTTTTTGAAAACTTTTCGTCAAATTCCCTGCTATGTTGCCAGTTAAGACGGTCAAATGCCCCACCCATTAGAGCTTCAAGAGGGTCAAATCCCCCACCCTCCAGGCATGTTAAAGCAACTGTGGAAACAAGTTCTGCAAAATCTTCAGCCAATACGAATTTCTTGTTCAGCTTGTCTTCGCTGCACACTTTAAACAAAGGCATATTCCACGATATAACTATATAAAACGACAACAACAGAAAAATCCGCGTGGAATCGACAAGAGCAATGACCCGTGAACGCGGCTCACGTGCTGAATCAAAGAATTGCGAAATCCTATTGCTTTCGACCGCTGACGGATCTTTTGACACTAAAGTCAAATGCCCCACCGGGCGGACCTCATTTTCGGTCAAATTCCCCATTGTACGGAGCTTAACGCGAGCCAAATGCCCGGGGATGTCCCGGGGGAGGGATGGGCGGTTTTGTAATTGACTGGTACATTAGTGTTAACAAACGGAATTTAATCGTCTTTGACGATCAGATGGTTGATGCCGGCAAAGATCAGAGATTCGTCACCTTATTTACCTCAGGATCCCACCATCGCATCCTGAGTGTCATTTACATAGTACAGAACGTATTCCATCAAGGAAGTGGCAGTAGCAGCATTAGTTTGAACTGCCACTACTTGGTGTTGTTCAAGAATCCTCGGAATAAGCTGCACTTTATTCGTCATATTGTTGTTACTGGATCATGCCCGCATTGAAAGAACAAACTGTAGTACTTGACAAGTTAGAGCTCAGAGACGAGTTGTAAACACTGAGTTAAAGATTAATGGATTGCAATAAACGTCTTTGAAAAGCACTTGTTCATTTTCTCGGTGTTGAATACATGCATGGAAAACTTTATTTGAACAAACAGAGTTGTTTCGTGTTGTCTATTAGGTTCATAGACCAAATAGAAATTAATTTAATTCGCAATCGTAGATTTTTATAATGACTGAGATGTGTATTTCGTAGTTGTGGAGCTTTCGTTGTCAATAAATGTATTTTTATTCATTTCAAATCTCTGTGTATTTGAATCATTTCGCTATTAATAAGTAATATTCAAGAAACGTGTCGTCTGAAAAAATTTTATTGTCGCGTGTTGACAATTAATTAGCGCTCTGAACTTCTATTGTTGTCATTTCAATGGTAGAGCTAGTCCCATGGGTTTCTCCGTTGGAGAGTTTGTATGCAAATCTAGGGTTGAAAGTAGAGTTTAGTGCATGACTAACGGAGCGGAAAACTCGAGCAGTTAGCTAAGAATTTAAATTCTCTCTCGTCAGCACAGCTGAGAGTTCAGATAAAAACTTAACAGATAATAGATTTTCACGAGCCAATCAGGGTTAACTATTAGCCGGCAATTTGTATAGAGCGACGCTTATTAGTATGGAGGAAGACACCTCATTAGCATGCAGGAAATCCAAATTAGTATGCGGGAAATTCAAATTAGTATGCAGGAAATCCGGAACAAGGAGTAAAATGACCTTCTATGACTACTAAGGATATCCAAGAACTGCCAAAGGTTAGTGGAAACCAGGCCCAAAAAGTACATCAATTTTACGAACGGTTGTTGTGCAACGTTCAGTCGCTCGAAACCTTGGAGAAATTACTGGTAAATTGTCTGGAATCCGAGGAGATTTAGTTCGTAACGATGAAGATTGGCAGTGTTGGGATTTTCTACAATTATGTGCTGCCTTAAAGGTAATGGCACGTCGTAATCCTGTGGAGTCCAATTCAGTTGAACCACCACCACCGCCGAAATTTGATCCTCAACCCCTTCGGTCATTCAATACCCGACAACAAAGAGTCAAGCCCCGTGCTTGCGTGTACTCTAGGGAAACTTCTCACAAAAGCGCTGATTGCCCACGCGTGCCTACTCTTGATGGGAGGAAGAAAATGGTGGAGGGGAAAAGAAATTTGTTTTAACTGTACTGGTCCAAAGCACCGGGCAGCGGAATGCGTGAGTAAAATGCCATGTGGACTGTGACATCACACTTCAATTTGTAATGATCAGCGTGTCAAGGGGAAGAGTGTTATGTCTTCTCTTGGCGATGACAAGGTTGTTTATCCTGTTGTGGTAGTTAAGGTTGGTGGAATTGAATGTCGTGCCATGTTAGATTCCGTTGCATCTAGTTGTTATGCATTTGCAAAATTGTTGGACCTGCTGGGAAAGCAGCCGACAGAGATCAAACCCAAGAAGATTGAAATGGTTATGGCTTTTGCTACAACAAGAATAGAGATCTTCAAGACCACTGTTTCATCAAGGTCTGGGAACTACAGCTTGGATGTCAGTCTTACTAGAGTCAATCGAGCGGAGCTTTACAGCTTAGAAAATCCCAGATATGAACAGTTGATCGAAACTTACTCTCACTTGAGGGGTGTAGAAATGGATGATACAGATGCCAAGCCATTTCTTCCAATTCATGTCACCCTAGGAACTGGGGTGTGGGCCCGAATTAAAACTGACCCGCGACCACGCATTGGGAATCAGGGAGAACCTGTAGCTGAACGTACCAAGTTGGATGAACCATTCCTTCTCCAGGGAAAGAATTCGATACAACACCCATGCTCCTAACCCAGACCAGTCAACTGGATTACGATTAGCCTGTGAGCAGGCTCACTCGTTTGCGCAGGGTGTCGCGGGCAGAGGTGGGAGAGCCGCAGTTGAGAGCTGGCGGGAAGAAGGAGGCGAGGAAAAGTGAGCCTGCACGCGAGCTAGTGATTTCTTAATTCCCCGCGTTCGCTGACGAACGCAGCGATCCGATTAGTTAAAATTGACAGGTTACAGAAACCAGGGCAACCTTAATGCATTTCACATCACAGGAACCGCCTGTAGACTTTGTTCAAGGAGCCTTCCTCAAGCTTTCGATTAATTTTGACATAAGTTTTGAACTAAAACTAGAACAGAAAATAGCTGTTGATAATTTACTGGAAGGGAGGAATGTTTTCGCAAGTGATGCCGACCGGTTTCGGTAAGAGGTCTTCAGCTTTTCTCCACAGCGATCGAACAGAAGAAGATTTGAGAAGGAGAGTATCCGAATAGTGTGATTCTAGTATTTGCCCGTTGATAGGGCTGATTGAAGACCAGATTAAGGAAGGACAACCTGTTGGTTTGACCTTTACTTCACTACAAGATGTAAATGACCTTTTTAGTGATAATCCTTGGCCACAACTCTTGTTTGTATCAGCAGAGAATGCACTTGACAATGACTTCAAGAGGATCCTCAGAGGCAGACCATCAAAGGTTCCCTAACAAGTTGAATTGAGGCGAATCACACACTGTTGAGATCTGGACGGGTAAAAATGGTGGGCGGAAACTTAAGTATAGCAAAGATATCAGTGACGTCACCTATTGTTATTAATATGCCAACCAGAGAACTATTGGCTGGTGAAACAAAGAGTTCTTTTGTTTAACACTTCCAGCATTTAAATAACAAAAGCAATGTTTGTAAACAAATATCTTCGCTATTCGCTTTTAGCATGAAGAATTCATTTGAACATGTGATCGTGCAGCGCACGTCTGCGAAATTCTCAACATTTTAAAAGCTTTCTTCACCACAGCTTGGATGATAATTTATTGCTATTGTGCTCCCTTTCTCTTTTCTTTCATCTTGTTCCCTGTATTTTGGAATTTTAGGTTTTTAAAGTGAACTTTTTTTTTGCACACTGGATTTCTGCATATTTAATTTGCGGCAACCATCGTGGTTTGTTTGTTTCGTTAATTCGCTTCGTTCTAATATATTCTTTGGAGTCTTATTCAGCTATACTACAGAACTGCCGAGAAAAGAACTAAATGAAATACGATTGGTCTCAAAGTAATTAACTTGTTTTTTTCGTTTTTTGACTTAACTGTCGTCTTCCTTTCGCAGCGCTGTAATATATTTCGTCGTACGGCGATCAGATTATTTGCTTTCTTGTTATCAAATTGGTTTTCACATGTTTTCTTTGCTTTGATTATTCGTTGTTTCGCAAATGCTAGCCGTTATAGTACAAGATTGGAAATTTTGTTGTACGTGGTTTCGATTTGTCCCCGAAGTCAATAGTTAAAAGTTTACTCATCGCGCCATCCAGTCTCTACGTGTCGTGTTTACTTACATTTTGCTTCGCTCCTATTGGATAGTTGTCTGACACATGTGAAATGCCAACTTGACATCTCGCGAGGGGCGGAATTCAAAATTCAATAGGTCGCCTGCAGGCTCACTTTTCCTCGCCTCTTTCTTCTCGCCGGCTTCGCCGGTTCTCGGTTGCCTTTACCCTAACCCAAACAAGTGAGCCTGCTCGCAGGCTAGATTACGATGAACTGTGTAGACTTGATGTCTTGGGTCTTGTAGATACACCATAACATGACCACGGTGAAGCCAAGACAGGAGTGGACCTTGGATACCATGGGCGTGTATCTTTGTCAAAAGGCACTCATGTAGCACCGAGTCGAACGCTTTTGAGAGGTGTAAAAGTATAACATAAGTTGTCAAACCTTTGTTTCTCTCGCTGGCCCAATCGTGAAACGAGG
>CM042753.1:4155965-4171932 GCA_022496165.2 Catalaphyllia jardinei | reverse complement strand
AATTGAAATTGAATTGAAATTGAATTGAAATTGAATTGAAATTGAATTGAAATTGAATTGAAATTGAATTGAAATTGAATTGAAATTGAATTGAAATTGAATTGAAATTGAATTGAAATTGAATTGAAATTGAATTGAAATTGAATTGAAATTGAATTGAAATTGAATTGAAATTGAATTGAAATTGAATTGAAATTGAATTGAAATTGAATTGAAATTGAATTGAAATTGAATTGAAATTGAATTGAAATTGAATTGAAATTGAATTGAAATTGAATTGAAATTGAATTGAAATTGAATTGAAATTGAATTGAATCTTGAATATTGCTACAATTGGCTCGCCATAATGGAACCCCCTCTAAAGCTTCGTTTCTTCTTTTTTGCGACAATGATATCAGTATACTAATCAGTGTAGAAGCGTGTGGAACTGTAATGAGAACATTTTGGCTATGTATGTAAGTTGTAAAATATAACTTTACAGTTTAAAGAATCTCACTTGCTAAACAACAAAGAGGTACTTAATGAAAGGAACATTAGGAAATTGTGACGAAGTTACGTTCTCACAAGCCAAGCAGTGATCTCCAGAGTTCAACTCCCCAATGTTTTTAGAGCGTCTCCTTCTCGGTATAGTGCGAGTCTTTGTTCAACCGAAAATACAGGAACACGAACAAGCTAGCAATGTTTTTTCTTTTTAGCTGATCATGATTATTCTTTTCATGAGCTTAGCCATTGCAATGTAGCAAATGTAAGCAACGTAAAACAAACAAGTGTAGTTAGTGCGTATGGCCGGGACAAATGACATGCATGCGAGGTCGCCGCAATTCTTATTTCGTCCATGGCGTCAAGTGCTCTTTGCATGGAAAGCTTATCCTCGTTCCCAGGGTCTCACATCTTACCGCCTGGGCGGTAAGATGAAAGACCCTGGGAACGAGGTTGCGTCTGGTGGTCATCGTGTGCTGTTAATTGGCCAATCACATGTCAGGCTAATTTACCTTAACAGATTACTGTCTTTTCAAAACAGTGGTATGATTTTGAATAAACAAAGGATTCGCAATCAAGATCAATGTGTATCGTGACCGTGAGGATCGATGAGGGAGTTAAATAAACAAATCACTACGGCTGGTGGTACTACCGCTGCCTTGTTTGAAAAGGTCAGGGAAGATCACGTCTTGATGGTCTGCCAAATTTTAGCAAAGCGAAATACACAGATGTCAGAAACATGAGCTAAGGAGTTTAAAATCTCTTTTATTTAGCTTCTCACAGCCAAATGGCTTAACTCAAAGGACGATGGCCGTTATTCTCCTCCTAGGACGAGCGTATTATTTCTGAACGAAAGCGAATGCCATACACTTTGTACAACAGCAACAATTTGATAGATGAAATAATAATTTCAGACACAAATGTTCCCAAGAATATCGAGTAAAGAACAAAAATATATCAATACTGAAACAGGCAAAAAAGCATCACATAGTTACGGTAGTTATTCAGATTTATTAATCAACTTTCATTCATTGTAGGAATTCCGATTTTCTGATTGAAATTTACCGTTCTGGCAGCCGTATCAGCGCCAGCCGTATCGATTTGCTTAACCTCATTTAACTTACCCAGCAGTAAAACTTAGAATGGGAGTGTCAGGCATGATACACACAGCCAGTAGGTGCATAACAAAGGCCGACAAAAAGGCAGGTTCTCCTTGCCTTCTGCTGTCATGTGATAGAATCTCAATCAAACTTCAACTTACAGGTAGGTCTCGTTTCATTATCCAATTCTATCACATCACCAGAGGGCGGGAGATGCCATGAGACTTAAAAGCCCTAATACGCCCATTCAGACAATGTAAGATGAGTAGAGCCAGCAATAACGACAAGCTGTATTCATGCCTGGCCTACTTTAATTCAAGAACAATAACAAAATCAATGATATTTATGCATTGCTGCTGAGGAGCACATAGGCGAAGCTGGCCTCTTCTATAACTGGCTTAAAGTAATGTCGGTAAAATGTTTCTGCCCAATGTCAACCAGACTTGGCCATAATCTCAAATATGGGGACTGCCTTCGCACATGCTTTGGACGCAGTGGCTGCTCTGGTGCTGTGTGCAGAGAACATTGTAGTGTCGATGCCACACGTTTTAAGAGTGGCTTTCGTCCATCATGAAATGGTGTCCATAGAGACGGGTTTATAAGGCTTGGCATAACTGATAAACAACAAAGTTTCAGTTCCCCTGATTTTCTGAGTACGATGAATATACTCCCTTAAGCATGAATAGGGCAGATAGTCGGATCTGGGGGTATCGAGCTATTTCGATCCGAGTATGAGGCGCCCTAGGCCTGCTAGTTCTGGTATGTTGTAAGACGTCAAAGGAACACAGATCTTCTTCCATTTTCATATGCTGAAGATCAAGCAGGTGGATAGATTGGCCTCATTGACCCGAACCTAAAAGCAACAACATGAGCACTTTGAAAGTTAAATCTTTGAGTGATAGCGTGCCATTAGGATAGTACTTAGTTAAGTGTTTTAACACGATTGATACACCCCAGATACTATTATATTTCGGTGTTGGTAGACGAGTTTCAAAGACACCTTTCATAAATCTAGTAACTACGGGGTTAGTACCGAAGTCACCGCCTTCTATCTTGACAATAGTAGATATTGCCGAGCTCGTTGTGTTCAATGTATAGTAACTGAGACCTTTGTTGTAAAGGGTGAACAGAAAGTTTAACGCGTCATTTAACGATGGGGCAAGGTAATCCACCTGTCTCTCACTACAAAATGCCGCCCATTTTTGGAGGACTGTACGTGACATATTGTTTCTGTGTTCCTTTCCTCCGGGATGCCTTGAGCACTTGGGTGACGTCTGCTGGAATTTGCATGCGTCGATAATATTTTCTGACACAGGACATACCACTAGGGCCAGGTTCTTGTGAAGTGGATGTGGTTGGTTGTGCGGCGGGTGCTTGAGCAGGTCGCTCCTCCGTTGGATGGCTTACGACTGATCCACTAGAAGCTGCAGGAGGAAACCAAGTTTGTTTCAGCCAGAGTGGGGCAATCAGTACTCCCCTGGCGTTGTCCTGTTGAATTTTCTGTAGGCATCGTGGCAGAGGACTGACAGGAGGAAAGGCATAAAAATCATGGTTATTCCAGTCGGGTGAAAATGCATCTTCCAGGATAAGCTTTCCATGCACAGTATGTACTGAGCTGGTGATTTTGACGGCTTGCAATCATGTGACACAATGTGTTCAAATTCTTGATCGTTCAATTTTTATTCATGTTTGTCATAAAATTCTCTAGATTTTTCATCTGCCCTAACGTTCAAAATTCCGGCAATATGGACTGCGGAAAGCCAAATATATTCTGGCGGCGCCCTTAAAAGAGTTCAACGTAGGGCTTCGAAATACGCTCTTCCGATTTCGTCTAGGGACTCTCCGTACAAAGGAAGATTGACAATGCTTGGATGGTCCAGTCTCCAAGCAAGGAGGTCTTATTTATCCTTGCTAGAGTGCTACACGACTATCCACGGTCTCAACGGCCTCAAATGCCTGATTATTTTGAATGTAATTGCCACAGAACAAGATCAAACCATTCATTTAAATTAAGACAGCCATTAGCTAGAGTAAATTGTTTTTTGCACTCGCTATTTGTTAGAGTTGTCAAACAGTGGAATGCGCTTCCTAAAGAGCCAGTACACGAACATAATTTTAGTATCTTTCGTGATGGACTCTAAAAGCATTGTGGGATTTTGTAAGTTTTTAGGCATTCTTAATTATTTTTAAATTTTATATTTAACAGATTTAAATTTGATATTGTAGCAGATCTTTTATATTTTTTTGTAGGGAATGTACTCGATAGGGATATAACCTCTGGCGTTTCCTTTTTTGTGTGTATTTTATTTGAAGTAAACCTTGGTTCTATCTTCTATCTATCTAGAGTTTTCGGCTGTACAATAAAGGCTTTATGTGGGAAAATACAAATTTGCATATCTGGGTTCAATGCGATAATACAACTGCTGTTTGCTACATAAACAACATGGGTGGCGCAAAGTCCCCTGACTGCAATTCAGTCGAAAGACAAATATGGGATTATTATGTTGAACGCAACATCTGGATAAGTGCCTTACACATGCCAGGATGTGAAAACACTGAAGCAGACTGAGAATCAAGGCATTCTAATAATCGTACTGAGTGGCAGTTAGAGACAGATATATACCACTCAATCACCAATTTGGTCAGCCGAGCATTGATTTGTTTGCATCTCGCTTAAATAAACAATGTCCAGTCTATGCCAGGCCTGATCCTGTTGCGTTATTTGTTTATTCCTTCTCTGCCAACTGAATAATTTTATTCTTCTATGCATTTTCTCCTCTGTACCTTATAGGGAAATGCCTGGAGAAAATTAAAGCAAACAAAGCAGAGAGGATTCCAGTGGTGCCTTGCTGGACTTGCCAAAGCTGGTATCCCAAATTGCTGAGACTACTAGTAGCTCCTCCATTGATGATCACTCACAGGGAAACCCCTCTGACTCTTCCAAGGTGCCAGAAACTTCACCCATTGAGGAAAAAGCTGAATCTGTTAGCTTGCCATTTATGCTGACCTTGACCACTTATTGGCAAAGTATTTTTAAATGGTTGGCGACGATTATGAACCTGACACCCTGTCGGGTTTGCTGCGAAGTATACAGAGGTTCCTCAGTCCAAAGGCAGGTCTCCTTTCACTGTCCTTTTACCATTCAAAAGGCAATTGGTGACACCAGAGCAGTACAGCAGTCAACATCAACAAATCCTCGCTGTAACCCAAGCCAGTTTAAACCTCTTCAAGGACCACCAGATTTAAACAGCCGAGAGGCATGAACATTCGCAGCATCTCCGAGCGCCAGTTCAAGATCTTTAACGGGCCAGTAACTATAATCCAGAAAACTCAGAAAAGGCGAAAAGTTTTAGCGAAAGTCACGACGAAGAGTGGTGCTGATTCCGTTTCAACTGTACTTTCTTTTACCGACACAGCCGCACGGCTTTTGAGCAAGTTTGAAGCACTTTTCTGTAGGAATTGACGTTTGGCGGTTGATTCTTGGGAATGTCTATGAAATTTCTCTCATCATATAGTAACACAACTGTACTAAAATACTTTTTTGCGGCCGTAATGATCATTGTTCTTCAAAAATAAATATATTTTCTTGACGGAGTACGCGTTAGTTTGCTGAATTCTGTTATGCAGTTTGACAGTTTGAAAAGATGAATGAATAGATAAGCGGACGCATTACCCAATGTGAAGTAATAACTTCCCCCTTCTCAAACCTCGGCCTTGCTGTATTGACGTCGCTATCGTTCGGTCAATACGGGAAGGCCTCAGTTTGAGATTTTCCCGTAATGACCTCACTCTCGGTTATTAAGTAGTTCGTTCAGTATACGCTGAAAAGATTAAGTTATATAATTATTACGTGGTAGCGAATCCCGTTTGCTTATTACCCATCAGAAACCATATAAGAAAGCCAGCAGAGACATAATTAGACGCTGGATCCAGCAAGTGATGGTCAAGGCTAGCATCGATATTAATGTGTACAAGCCTAGTAGTGTCAGATCGGCTGCAGCTTCCAAAGCTGAAGCTGCCAATACTTCCCTTGTAGAGATCTGTAGGGTGGAGTTCAGCAGCCACCTTTGCCAAGTTTTATGACCGGGAAATTGAACAAGGTTCTTCGTTTGCTGGCAGTGTACTCAGCCTAAGTTGAAACTGCTATTAGAGAGTTTCTTGTGTTTGTATCGTGTGCTATCAGTTGCTTTGAAATCTCACATGACCTTGCAGTACGCATTATGACGAGGCAGAATCGAAAATTAAACGAGAATTGCCTTATGTCGATGTTTGATTGGGATTCTGCCAAGCCATCAGTAGCACAAGAAGTCACGCCCATACCCTGTAGTGGTATTACAAACGCACCCAAACTTCTTGTGCTACTTCTCACCTGAGTAGCGCACTCAAGGCTTTAAAGACTGATCACTCTGGCGGCTGGTGCTTTCTCATGTGACTTCTTGTGCTACTGAGGACTCGGCATAATCCCAATCAAATATCTACTTGAAGTAAATCTCCTTTAATTTTTGATTATTACTTACTTTATCTGAAAAAGATATGAAAATTATTACCCATTTTTATATTTCTGTCAGTTTGATCGATGAGTGAGTACGTCATCAACTTGGTACTCCTCTTCGAAGAGATTCCCTGATGGGAGGGTGAAGGGAAGAAACACGAGAAGGAGGGGACGCGGGGGACTATATATCCTTTCCTTCTTCCCAGGGCCCGAACAGTTAGCCTACACGATCAAGTTGGAATACTTGGTGTAGGCACTCACGTACTTGACCGGGTTGTTAAACTTACTTTTAAACCACAGTACAGTACCATAAAATTGGTATCGAGTCAGTGGCGGATCTAGGGGAGAAGAAGAAATGGCAGAAGGGAAAAAGGCCAGCAGGGCAAGTAAATCGGGGCCCCCCCCCCCCCCTCCCTTAGCTCAAGGTCTGGATCCGCCACTGAGAGTTACCCTAACATACCAATGAGAGCTAACCGCAAGCAAAATAGGCACTTATGTAATGGTCCGGGTAGTTGTCAAATGTGGTAAGTAGTGTCCGCACCAAAAAAAAAATTGGCGCATGCAATTCAACCTGGTCTACAGAGGTTTAGAGTAAAAAATATCGAAGGTCAGTCAATCGAGGTTAACGATCTTAGTCATATTGTGTAGAAAAGGGTCTGTTGCATAAATAATGTTGCCAACGTTTTCGTAACCCCTAACTCTTCAAGAGGCATTTGAAACCGTCGCACGAATAAACGAATTCGAAGAACTTCATCTAAATTCTCTTCACAGGCACTTCGAAAACGCCAAGAAACAAGAGTACACTGCAACGCTACTCACTATCTATCACAGAATAGATAGTGAGTAGCGTAGCCAATCAGAGAACAGCATTCGTGATAGGACGCTAGTAGATTTATAATAATAATCGATAGATTTGCTTTATTTGTTCGCTAAATGCAGAAAATCGGTAGATAAAATGATTCACCAAAAGAAAAATAGGAGTTATGGTACGTGTGAGATCGTTAAATCCAGGAAAAGCTATAGCAATGGCCAGCTACCCTAAGTATCGTTTTATTACTAGAGTGCGAATCAATGCATGACGTGGCGTGTGAGTTTACGTGCGCAGTAAGGATACACAGAAACAGTTAGCGCGAACGTTCTTAATTTATTTTATTTCACACCGATTCCAACAATCCAGTGGTGATAACTGCATGCTTTAATTTGGAAGTGTAATACGTACCGAAACCAAGAGACCTTATCCAGTAGGTTTACTTGGAGACAAAAATATACTATTAATCGAAATCTCCTTCCCAAATAGAAAGAAACCGATTCGGCTAAAATTCGCGGTATATCCTAATACCAAAATAAATGTTTTTTTCCCGGCAAAAGTGCGGATAGCCGATTTCGATCCTTTCGAAGTCAAGTCAACATGCAAGATTTACTTGTAATTGAAATTCTTTTTTCGATTCTAGGTACATACCACCCTGCGTCACAGATGCTACACTCCCCCGGGGCAAATTCCCGTCTGCAACGCAGTCTACTAGGAACAAGCTTATGCTGACCGCGTTTATCCCCGAAGATTCACCCATATATGAATGGGGTATAATTTACTTAAAGTGTCCAGTGTAAAACAGTGTTCTTACCTGGGTTCTATTGAATAAATTGACGCCAGTGTTTCTGTGCGTCTCTCCTGTTATAGGATCATGAATTTCGTCATTATATTGTCAAAGTAGCTGTGGATCCGCGAGGCCATAGCCGGGTGGATCGACAAACTACTTTGACATGTTATCGGACGAAATTCATGATCAATAACAGGACAGACGCATGAAACACTGACGACAACTTGAGTTTTACAACAATATATCGCAGCTAATAACTCTGAAGTGTAAATTTTAGTGCTAATTTAACGCATGAATAACCAACTGGGCGTTAGCCCTAGTAAAGGGATTCAGGGAACCCTGAGATCAGAGTTAATTCTCTGTTACATCATTTGTGTTCATAGTGCTACGCGGCACAACATTCATATGTACCCTTACTTTCTCTTCGCCGTCATTCACCATCTAAATCGACCCCGACTTTCTCTGTCCGACCTCGTAGCTCAGTCGGCAGAGTGACGGTAGATCTAATCCGGAGGTCGTGGGTTTGATTCCCACCGAGGCCAAAAGATTTTTTTTATTACCTCGTGTGGTTCCCTGAATCCCTTTACTAGGGCTAACGCCCAGTGGGTTATTCATGGGTTAAATTAGCACTAAAATTTACACTTCAGAGTTAATTCTCAGTTACATCATTTGTGTTCATAGTGCTACGCGGCACAACATTCATATGTACACAAATGTCGGTTTGATAGGGATCCCATATCATGGACCCATTTAATTAATACCGTAAAAGACGGAATCAACCACACAGGGAGACTAGAACTGCTCGATAAGATGCTGTAAGTAAAGAGCAACTATTTTCCACAAGCTTACAGACCGCGGACGCTTTCATGTGCTGCAGGCCTTAGAGGATCAATCTTTTATTTCGACCTTCTTCGCAAGCTCATTTGTCAAAAATAACATTTTACTATCAGCTCTTTTACTTCACTCATTCTACTCTCTAATTTGCTGTATCATAACAAAAAGAATCCATAAATAACTAGCTACCAGTGCATGCGTGGATAATAAGTCGAACCATTTTTCTAAATATATAAATATCATCAAAGATTATGTTGCCTTTCTCAGTTGTTTGAGAAGATATATGGGTATGTGCTGCTGTGAAGGGTGTGGTTTTTAAGCAGCTTATTCTGGGATAGGGCGTAGAAATCAGTTTTGGCCTTGAATATAGTATGATTTACTGGGAAAATAGACAGTGCGTAAATAATTTAGCTTAGAACGGGGCTCTTTAGCCAGGCTTCTATGCTAGAAAATGAAACTCGGACGTGACTTTGTAAGATATTGCTTTAGTTTGGTTATGATGGACTACGATAGTGAAAAAGTGTCTGCTAGTTTGGGATATGGGAGGGGTTAATTGTTTGGTGCCTGAGGTTGCAAAATCAAGCTGACCATAGTCTAGCATAGGGTAAGGGTTGCAGTGTCTCAACGGGACACCCCTATCTAAATAATTTACAGAGTACCCTCCGGCCCGGGTAAAAGGACAACCAGGTCAATACAATTTTAATTTAAACTCTCACAAAAATTAATTTTACAGAGGTGTTAAAAAAATACATATAAATATATATAAAAATTACACACTAGAAGGTGGTTATTAGTACTAATGAAATATTTACGAGCGACGATTTTAGCATCTGAGAGAGAGCCTTGTAAGGGTTTGGAGAACTGCGAGATATCACTTTTTTAACTACTAGCTTCACTTGTCGTCAGCAGACCACTATGATGTGTTTTTTCATTGTCAGACTCTAACAAATAAGTCGAAATCACAGTTGTTAACAACCTGGGGGCTTAACAACTTTCCACCAGTCTGTAGGATAGATGTACTTCAAAATCTCTTTTCCACCTCTGGGCGCCGAAATGTTGAAAAACCCAAATGGAATGTTAGGTAGTGGTTTTTCAATGAGCTTAGCTGGAAAGGTGTGAAATTTATTGTAATGAACATACAACAGCCATGTTGCCCAACCAGGTCTCTTCATCCATTTTCCTGATCTATTAAAAATTACGAGATCGACGGAAAATTCAGAATCTCCATCGTGTATCGAAATTAGCCCATCTCGCCACCAAAAGTCACCTACGCGTTTCACGCCAACAGATTTAAGTTCTTCTATGAATACAGTTTTGCTGAGCGTCTTTAGTCTTCCATCTCCGTCCAAACCGATGTCGGTGTCGTCGTCCCAGGCAAGAGGAGCGTGTCCACGAAGGGCTCCCAGGAGTGACCCGTACATGAGCCAATGCGCCACTCTTAGCTCGTCCAAAACCTGGTGAACTTTGTAAGACAGGCTAAGAAGCTGATTCATTTGTAGCTTTGTGAGGTTTCTGCATTTCATGATTGGATTAAATGGATGAAGGCCTGTATATCGAGCGAGGTTTTGCGTGCTAATCAAGTAGTAGGTGATTGTTGTCACTGTTATGATGCTCAGTAGAACAATTAGGTTTAAAATTTTGCGAAAGGCGCAGGTATTTGGTGATATTTTTCTTGAGTGGACATTGCTCCTCATGGTGAAGTCTCCACCTATTTAAAAACAAAAATTACATTTAAAGGAAATCTCTTCTCTTAAAGCAAAAGGACGTTTAATTATAGGAATAGTGTCTTATTTCAAATTTTGGATGAAATCCCAGCGATGAGGAATCGATATCAGTAAAACAGGGTTTGCTTATCACCTATATTCGCTTTTAAATTTCCCACGCGCCACCATCTTGGATTACATGACGTCATTTGGTTGCCCAATTGTTTCAGACAAAAGATGCTCTGCTTGCTAACAACAGCAACCAAATGACGTCACAAAATCCAAAATGGCGATGCACGGGAAATTTAAAAGCGAAAACGGGCCATAACCTTAACCCATTTTTGTAACCCTTGAATGTTATTTTCACCTTGTCCAGTTAAATTTGAGATTTAGTAATTACTTTAATCAATTCCAAGCCAACTTGTTGTAAGAGAGGAGGTTCCATTTAAAGTCGATGTCCAGCCATAACCCTTGAGTTACGTAATTATACAACAGCTCATACGAGGCTTTAATTGAATCACGATGTGAAAGAAAATAGTGAAAGATACCACGGGAACATTGAGAGAGGAATATTTCAAGAGGTTCCATTCAACAAACCTTTTAGACAATCGCTGCTAAGAATTGCCGTTTGCTATTGACGAAAGATATCAGAAAACGGCGTTGAGGCCATAAAGAAAAGAGACGTCCAAACAGTAGTTTGGACGTCTCTGGACGTGCCGCTAGATTGTCTTCTTGTTTGTTCCGACCGTGTGTGATCAAGTCACTGTTTCGTCAGTTTTAATTGCAACCACTTGTGCGTGAAAAACAAAAGTGTCAAGTTACTATTTGAAACTAGCAAGTAAACCTTAGCTGCAACAAAAACAAATTTAAAAACTCAGCAGTGTTGTTATTCATAACTAGCCGTCCGTAATTTCTTTGGTTTTGACAGAGAAAACCACTTCAAATGAGTGTCTCAGCATCGATTCTAAGGAACCTTTCAACGAGAAGATAGCATTACTCTGTGAATAGCGTTACATTGAAATTTGCATTCACAAAGTGAAAAAATTGCGCAAACATAAATGGTCAGAATGGTTTGGACTCGATTCTTTCTTAGTGATCTGTACCTTATGCAAATAATATTGATGGGAGTCTGGCGAATACAATCAGCGACGAACCCCACACACCATCCCAACAGTGCATTTTGCATCCTGTCCTAGATAGAATTCACCAAGTTTCAAAGCGGGCTGTGACTCATTTCATTCGAAATTTCGCGGGGCCAAGCCTTGATGGCATGTTAATGTATTCCAAAGA
Organism: Catalaphyllia jardinei; assembly: GCA_022496165.2. Classification (NCBI taxonomy): domain Eukaryota; kingdom Metazoa; phylum Cnidaria; class Anthozoa; order Scleractinia; family Caryophylliidae; genus Catalaphyllia; species Catalaphyllia jardinei. The sequence goes on along the minus strand of CM042753.1, from coordinate 4,160,435 downwards.
CTATGATTCTTCGGCTGACTAGCGTATTCTCAACTCTTCAGAAACCCATCCACAAAGTCCCAGAAGAATGGCGTTTTTCTAATTGTAGAAAAACAAAGATGACCGTACTAAAATCAGGATGAAATCTCCACACGCATGATTGACCTTAAAAGCGGCAATTTGATTGGTTGTTGTGTGTGCGAAACTCACCCTAAGTTGAACGTTTGTCTGTCTACGAGAATCACGTGATCGAAAGGAATTTTGCTAAGATGACTGGGCACTAGTTCCTAGGTCCTGTAGATGAGAAGATCGAGTGCTTGTAGTATTGGCTATCAAGCTTCCTAATTTCGTGTAGACTTCGAGAATATTTATTGTTTATCACTCCGGGCTATTACCAGAAATGGATATGTGGTGACGTCGTGAGAAATGGCAATATGGCCGCCAAAGCTAGGCACACATGTTTATTGATAGCTTTCTTTCGATATTTCTTCAGGCGTCCATATCGAGAGTTATTTTGCTTACAAATTGTGCAGGTGCTTGTACGGTTTCGCAAGCTAAAATTATCTACCTGAATGTTCGGCGCAGGTTGCCCTATACAGCGAAAACAGTCATCGTTCTTTTGCAAGCCAGTATCTGGGAAGCTAACATTTATATTGGCTTGAGGTGATTTATATGTAGGCAGGACTTTAAGTGGGACATATTGCCAGGAATTGTCAGAAACTCTCAGAAACTGAAAAAAAAAAAGATTGTAATACACTTGAACAGTTTTTGCAGTCATCCTGTTGTTGTCTTTTCAAGATTAGTATGCGAATCTCGGTTCAACAAGGATCGGCTTTTCATAACGTATGTTTTTAAACAAAAAAGAACTCACTAACTCATAAAATTGTACTGTATATAAACAATTAGAGATGTCCTTGCGTAGCAATAACGTGCCAAGCCAATCATTTTAAGTTATGCGCAACCGCGAGCAGGGTTGTTGTGGTCAATTACGTGGTTATATAACCTTCGTGTTTTTTCACTTTTTCAACTTAAAATTTCTGGGAAATTACTTTTATTCTGATCAAATACCGCTTGAAACTACCTTGTTTAGCCCTGGAGGGTAAAACATAGGTTTGCAAAAAAGAAGATCAAGTTTTCCTAGGATTCGGATTTTAGTGAAGTTATTAAAACGCGACAGCTGGCTTCACTCACCTGATCAGAAACATTTTGGCCAATATATAACGGTTTGCAGACTGTAAATGTATCCTGAAAAAGCTTAAATGGAATAATTTGACATCGGTTTATCGGTCTTCCGTTTTTCAATAGTCAGACAATTTCTGTGTCCAGCATCGCATTACCGTCTGTTTTCTTTAGAAGAGAAAATGTATGCAAATTCGACGGGAAATTGGTATTTAAATATTCCTGCACAGACGTCTATTGGAATTCAATTTAGACAGGCTTGCAAAGATAGTTTTATTTGCTCTCACAAGAAACATTGGTCAAGCACAACTTCATAGTTCTCCTTCTTATACCCCTCGGAAGATTAGTCCCGTAAGAAGCCGTCGAGAGCCTCCCACGAGTCAGTTGAATAGCGAGTGAACCTTTTTTTCAGGGGAACAAGGGATATAATTTCGGGATTAATTTTAGGGCAAAAAGTAATATCTCTACTATTAGAAGTAACTGAAAAAAAATAAATCAGAGAAAAATAGAATTTATTAACTGGGAACAAGGGAGAAAGAGTGAAAAATTTTAATGGATCAACATGCTCTCCCACACTGGGAGGCCCTCGCCATTATTTGGGTCGACACCCAACCACCCAAATGCTGAAATCGCCCGATAGTTTCTAACAGCCCAGTAGGGTCTAGTTGGTGGAATTCGTCAAATGAGATGATATTCCGTGTGATCGAACGGAATATGTTCTATTATTTTAACTGCTGCATCGACGTCATTAATGTTAATTAATTGCTGGAATACGTACACGTATTGCTTTGCTTTAATGATCACGCCATCCATTCGTGATCATGGTGTGTTTTTAATCACCCAATCACTTATTAGGCTTGTTTACAGGGTTATACAGAAAGTCATGTAATACATGTAGAGCTGAAAATTTGCATGCCAGGAGCCCTCAATCATCTCAGTACTGACAGCGATATTATGGAGGACAGTTTTGGAGTATTTTCCCATCTAAACATTAAACATAAAAGAGTAAAACCATTTGCGAATATTTGGTATTGGTGGTTTGGAAGATGAAGCTAGTGAAATAAGCATATCAGTAAGCTCGGTGACTCCCAGTTTCTACTATAGAATTGTGATGAGCAGAATTAGCAGCGAGCTTTGCCAAAGTTAAAAAAAATTCTTTATTTGGGGTTCAAAGCCACCTTAAATTTTCGAAAATTTTAGGTGGCTCTTAACTCCATGTACAGAATGTTTTAAACTTTGCCAGAACTTGTATCTAGTCCTGCCGATCAAAATACGATAATAAAAGTGGTTCCCCAACTCAGAGTGGTGTTTGAGATATTATAGCATCCCCATATTTCTGTTATTAGCAGTTTATACTGTTGCTATCGTATCTTCTTGTGTCAAGAAGACAATGAAAAAAGTGTTCACCAATGATTGGGCAGCTTTTTAGATTCCATGATTACAGAAGGGTCACTGATTAAAAAAAAACAAGACTTGGAGAGCGCTGGAAACTGTTGCTGCCACCGTAAGGCAATGTTTGTGTTACTACCAAATAATTCGCTAAACGACTGAGCTTCTCATGGGTGTCACAACAGACACCCTTTAGACTTGATAAGCATTCCGCACTAATAAAATAGGTAGTAAATTAAATATGGGCAAAATGTGGGAAAAAATGTGGGGCAAACGTGATCCAACTGAAGTCTATACAATGAACTGAAATGGTAATACTAAAATTAAGTGAAAAACAAGCCGGAGAGATAAACATTTGAACCAGTCATCACTGTGGCTAATTAAGAAATGGAGTAGAAAGAACGAAATGAGTTGTCAAGGGAACTGGCAATAAGTACGTTACAAGCGAAGTCTACCTCAGCTTTTTTCGCTTTATCGAGGCCGCATCAGCTAAATTTTCGTTATCTCAGTAAAATCCTGATTTTATTCCATAGAATTAGAGTTAAAAGTTACAAAGAATTTGACATCATTTTTCTTTAAGATTCTGCGTTTAACATTTATATATAAACAAGTGATGTTTGTACGATGTGACCAGAACTTATATAGATATACGAAGAATCTCAGCTTGGACGACAAAACCGACAACTGTACTAGAAATATTTCGCTCGTTTTCCCCCTAAAATGGATTTGAATATTCCTTTTTTAGAGAGGATTGATAGTTATTCAGCCAATCTACATTTAACCATGTTTTAAGACTTAGGAACCTTTCCTAAAAAACAAGAGAAGTATTTTACCTTACAACGTAGTCCCACTTAGTCCCACTTTTTTCCTTAAGGTCATTGAGGCATTTTTATTTAATCAAACTTTCTACTTTCCGAATTATGCGTTAGTTGCACCTTTGCCATTTGCAGTTTGTTAGATATTCAGTTTAGATTGAACCTTACAACCTTGTGCAAGCTCTTCTTTATAATTTCTTTGTTCGATATGCTGCCGCGTTTTCCCTCTTGCTGAACTTTATACTTGTCAGTGCCAGGTACGCTCCTTTCAAGGGGAGGCTCTCAGTGATGTCAATCTCTAAGTGTTAAACCTCACAAACTTTGAAAAGGGTAATTTAGGTGTCTTTCGTTTCCAGACGTGGGTGTAATTAATTGACTAGCAGCCTAACTTGAACTTCTTCTTACATCATTGATGCCATGCATTGATCAATGCCATCGTCCATGACGATTGCAAAGTTGAAGGAATGAATAAACTGCCTTTTGAAAAAAGTCCAAACTTCCCGGCTGTACATCAATCAGGTTTTTGGGAGAAGAATTTTACTGAATTAGCTACCGTCCGTTTAGCTGATAACATTTTAGAACAAACTATCAAACAGATAATGACTGGGTCTCAGATTCATGCAATTACATCTCAAGAAAGCCTTCGACAGGTGCTTGAACAAGAACATTATGGAATTAGAAGGAAAAGACGGAAATGGTTTGAAGATTATGTAATTGCTCGATTTGATAAGTTAAAATATAACGAGGAGCTATCATCTAGCCAGGTAATTGGTTATGTGGTTCCCCAAGGATTCATATTGAACTGTGGTTTGCATAAAAGATCTTCTGCAGTGTTAACTAATGATTAAACCATCAATAGGCAAGTAATTAAGCCAAAGACACAGTCATATACTTCTCAAATTCCAGTAATTCAGACCTTAACAAAGAGGTTCTTTAAACGATCTAAGCTATGTTGACCAGTGTTTACTAAGCAACATTCTGGTACTACATCAGAGTAACAGTAAATGGACGCTGTTTCACTGGACCTATGCAGTGATGGGCAAAAGGTCCAAAAGCCATAACACTGTTGAAACACTGAAATATAATTTAATAATAATAATAATAATAA
>CM042753.1:4124439-4149947 GCA_022496165.2 Catalaphyllia jardinei | reverse complement strand
ACTGTAAGGAAAGCCCAAAACCTTGAAAACAGGAAAGGGCCTAAGCATTTTATCAAAGCTATCACAGCCTACCTTATTACATAATGCTATACCAAAATGTTTTGTCATGTGTTACACAGCTGACGGAAGTCTCCCTCTGGGAAGTTTACAAAACCACTGTTTGTTGTTTACGAGAGAGTGGCCATTCGAAACATCTGTACATGTGTAAGTGAAATGTAAAAGAACGAAAACACATACCACGGAACAATATCAATCGAATGTCGACAGTGGCGGATATAACCGGTGATAAATGTATAAATACATGTATATACGACTGAACAATTTATTTCACTTACTTGAGATTTAGTTAGCACATCTCTGGGTAGGTAAGTTCCGTTTAGTCTGTGTCGTGGCCCACCTCAGTCAATTTGAATTCATATCACGGAACGAAAGAATCGAGACTAAAACAATTGTGTAGTTATTATTTTATTATCGCAAATCATGCCTTTAAGTTCTTAATTAAAGTTCCGTAATGCGGTCGAGCATGGAAAGGTAGAGAATCAACTCGGGGTTAGTTTAAGGCCCAAGAAAGGAAAAGGGGCACCATGCAGGCGAGGCAGAGAAACAATCCTTGACACCTTTTGAAGGTGTCAAGCAACACCCTGGCTCCGTTACAGGGCGGCGTTTTAAACTAATATTATTACCTTTAGAGGAGATGCATGAATATAACTGGAGGAAGAATAGTGCATTACTATACCCACTAATTTTAACGTTCCACAACATAATCTTCTAATTAATATTATTCTATTTTAATTCGCTATCGGCCTGTGACTAAATATATTATTAATGTATGATTATTAGCCCCAAGTCAACAGCTTCTAATAGTAAGCTATTGGTTTGCCGTTTCTTACTGCCTGCGCTACCTGTTTGCAATCATTATGTTAATATAAGTTCTCTCTTTCTATTTGTTAGAAATTCCAAGAACGTACAATGTATATCTGTTTGATCGGTTTGTTCCTCGCCACATTTCAAGTCACCTGTGAAGGTGCCCCAGACCGCTCATTCCCAGCACCAAAGTTTCCCGCGGATGTCTCTCAAGAGAAAATACTTTTGGAAAAAAGAGCTCGTAAGTACCATTTATGGAAACAGTTTTCTTTTTGTTTTCATGAACATTCCAAATACGCATGTTTTTTTTTTTATTTCATAAGAATATACAGAAAAAAATTGCGAAATTGTAAGAATATTTTAAGAATAAATCTGAGGCTAAGATTTTCATAAGAATATAGTTAACAATTATTCCATTAGCCCGCGTTGGATATGAAGTGATAAAATAACCAACGAGCGCGTAGCGCGAGTTGGTTATAATCACTTCATATCCAACAAGGGCGAATGGAATAATTGTTTTAGTAAATTCTCAAACGGGGTTTTGCCGCCGATTTTTATTTCCACAATTTTACAAAGCGAAAATTTCTAAACTTGGCTCACTATTTTCCATATGACGTAAAACTCCGAATATTGGCTCATAGTCGGAGTTTTTTAGCCAATCAAATAGCTAGAAATGCAATATTCGGAGCTGAGAATTTACTAATCTTTGATATATTGAAAATTAATGAATTCAATACAATTATGTAGTTTTCCACCTAAACAGAAAACAGGCCAATAGCTAGAATGCCAATGGAATGTCTGCAATAAGTTGTGTCATTATGCTTTAATCGTATCCATTACAAAATTCTCGATCGTGATTGGCTCTCTGCGCGCCTGTTTGTTACGTAATTGGTCCGTGATCACGTAAGTATTCAATTACAGTTGTAACTGGATGCCTGTAATCGATATCCACGTGGCTCGTACGACAATTGCGAGCGTTTTAATGGTTTCTTCTCAAGGCTTCCTGGGTTTCTTCATGACTCTCTTTCAAATGACTCTCAAATCGGCCTCGCGCTTCGCTCTCGCCCGATTTTTGAATTTTAAAACTCGCGCGATTACTCCCTGAATTGTATTCCACTCAATCCAATCATCACTCTAAGACTATTAATTAATATTTATAACTCGTAACACTTTGAAAAATACCACTCTGTAACTCGTTCGCATACGTTTTCCCGCGTTTACGTCAATAACGTGTATTTACCTTAAGTGTTGAACGACCAGTGTGTTGATTGTGATTGGCTTCTTTGGTTTTCATTTTATGACACTTGAAAGATGAAAAGAATTTATCGTCCCATGTCGATTTTAGTTAGAACAGAACAAGAGAAGTATTTTTTAGGCTGAAAACTGTGGCTAACTACGGTACAGTAAAACGTCAAGCGGGCGCAGAGGTTTCAACACTCAGGGTTTCCTCTTTAGGAGGTTTCTTCTTTAGAAGTCAACAGTTGACGTATAAAATTGTTTATACTGCATTTATTATAGATGTATTATCATCTGAAAAGGATACAACGGAAAATACAAAACACCCAAGCGCTCCATAGCGGCTGGAAATTTTGATAAATGAATTCTTGTCGTTTTCAGTTTTGAGGCATGCCGCTGCGGGAAAATTTAGTGGTGAACAATAAAGACAATCAAGTGTTTATGTCCCGAAACTATCGGTCTGATAGTTTCCCCTTGGAAATTTGATGTTCTTAAAACTATGCATATGTTTGTTTTAATAACATCAAATTTCCGCGGGGCAACTATCAGGTGATAGTTCCTCGACAGACACACTCTGTTGTTGAAATAGAAATCTCAAACTCATAATATAATTGTTTAATAAAGCACGATACTTAACCAATCAAGGCGCGTTTTCTCTTGAGGCTGTTTGTAAGTAATGGTAATAGGACTGAGTGGAGTCCAATTCGGTCTGTAAACATGCAAGTGATAACAAAATGGGACAACCGCGTAGCGGAAGTGCGATTTGTTCATCACGAGTATGATTACGGACCGAATTGGACGACACGAAGTCTTATTACCGATTAATCATGAAAATTACAATTTAGGAGAAAAGAAGAATAGCCAAGTTATGAAAGAAAGGGAAAGTTTGCATCAAATATATATGTCTCTCTGAAATTGACTTCAGTCAAAATGAATTTGCTGCTTGCTAACCCGACGAGTCTTATGTCAGTCAAAAACGCAACCATGCATGGAAAACGCACAACTGCGCAGAACAACTTATGAAAATTTGACAGTGCAAAGTACAATGTTTTTAAGCTGAGTCGATCGGCAGCTCACTTCAAGCTTTAAACTAATCAGAGGCAGAGTCAATGATGATTCTTCGTTTCCTTGGTTTTTCCGGACGGGGACTTTCCTTCAAGTTGTTGATGACTGTTATAGACACTAAACTGTGCAAAATTTTGAGATGGCGCTGAGAGATTCTATTATGCAGGCACGTATCTGCTAGTGATGTGAAATAATTCTCGTCTTTCTCTGACAGTTTAATACATTAATGTTTATGGCTTAACACCTTGATTCTGCCCCCGGAAGGTGGGGGGTTTCTCCCTTATAACAGGCTAACGGGGAAGTGCCGCTAGATGGGGTCGCATTTTCATTACTGGTTTGACTATAATGGGGTTACATTTTTAGTACGGTTACTAGAATGGGGTCGCACATTTTCAGGATTTTTGGAATAAGAAAATTCTGGTAAACAGGGATTTAAAAGTAGGAAGATTCGCGGTTAAAAAGTGGTTCGTGCTGTTGTTTTAATATTTAACAGTCAGCTCGCATTGAGTTCCGTTCGTGAAATCACAACTTAAACATTAACGACTTGCACAATAGTGCAGAACCTCTGGGTCCAGAACAAAGTCGAACAAAGCATCTGTGCCACGGTATTTATTTTCCGGCTATTCTGCGTGGTTATCGTCCATCGAAGTTAACACAACTTGGATCTTCTTTTGCCGGATTATCAAGCGTTTGATCTCTTTCGCTTGGGACTTGTTAGCTTTCAACGTGACATTTCCACCGAGATAAAACGCTCTTGCCAATATTTTTATTGTGAGTATGAATCGTCTGATCTAGAAGTTATAAATAATTTGTTTTTATTCATGTAAGAAACTATTATGACGATTCCGTTAAAGAAGAATGTTTGCATTTCAACTAAAGATGACGGTATGTTTGTAAATACTTACGGTTAACTAATGTACCAGAATGTTTGTACTGTAGGTGAAAAGTAAAGTGTTCTACATTCAATTAAACAAACGTGTCAATTCGTTTTAGGATGACCTATACTACTTAAAAGGCATAAACAGAGAGTGACTAAGTTGGGATCGCGAAAATTACATTTGCCCAAAAGTGACTAAGATCGGGTGTATAATTGGCCACAGAATAGACTGTCATAAAGTAGGGGTTCTGATAGGCCAGCGGCACATACCCAGCAAAAATTGACCCAAGTACCGCCCGCCCCCCCCCCCCCCCCCTTCTGTAGTCGTATCGCAGGAGACTGATTAACAATTAGGAGCCAAGGATGTTCAAACTCAAACAGATCTTTATACGTAACAGCGGGAAAACAACAGTGATTACTAAAGCGCTCATTCGGTTCGCTCGCTCTCGTGTCCTCCTGTCTCACGTGACATTCCCATGATTCCACTACAGTCCATTCCTACTTAAAGGGAGTTAACTCACGCCAAAAGCTTACGCGATGAATAAAGTTAATATGATAAACACTTGTGAACCATGAACGCTAACAAGATCTTAACAGTCCAAAGTCCTCACGAGTCCACCCCTTCTTAAAAGGTATTTTAGTTTTCCGAAACTAAAGTTGCAAACATGTATTTATCAAGTTTTAATATATAAGTTCCGCCATGTGATCCCCCAGACATAGGTAGATAAGGGCATTTCGAAATCAGTCCTTTTAGCTTTCCACAACGTTTCAAAATATCCAGAGCATCGGGAATCTGTTGATACACCACTTTGCAGGCCTCGGAGGCATATGCCTTTGCACCTGGTAGACTGTTCAGATATTGGCCAAAGGAAAATGCTAACTTTGCCAAATCAGGATCAATCGCTGTGCACTTATGGGCAGGTAATTGTGAAGGAGGGGTAACAGCCTGTGCGGTAGTTGGCTGGTCTTCATAATTTCTGAGATCACAAGTTGCTTCTTCTGAAAAGTCATCTGGCACAACAATGATCTTCTCGATGTTTACAGTTCTAAGCTCATCCTCAGTGAATTTGTGTCGAAGTCGTAGCAGATCCTGGCGACCGTGAACATGGCCTATAACAGTGTAAGGACCATCAAATCTACCGATGAATCGTGTGGCTGATCCTTTTGGTTGTGAACTTGGAGGTGGTCTTCTAACATGAACTTGCTTTCCTTCAGCTATGTTAATTTCTTTGGATGATTTATCATAGTATTTTCTTTGAGTTTTCTTCATATCTGCTTTGATGCTGTTAAACAGTTTTTGTGCTTCACACATACGACACAAGCTGTTCTGCATAAGTACTTCTTGAGAGAGTTTCTACAGGTACGTCAAGAGTAATGACTTCAGGTGATGGTGCATTTCGTCCAAACACTAGGAAGAATGGACTAATTTGACCAGTACCAGGGATTGGAGATACATTGTGGGCATATACCGCTGGCTGCAGAAATTCTTCCCAACGTTCCTGATATTTCTCACAGTAAATTCCTACAGCTGCATTCAACTATCTGTGAACGCGTTCTGTACTTCCATTAAAGCGTGGACGGTAATTAGTGGTAACAATGTGTTCAATAGAGAGAAGTTTTGTTTGCCTGTGTAATACTGCATTAAGCCATTCTCCTCCTTGATCACTTTGCAAGACTGCTGGAAATCCATACTGCAAGAAGACATCATTAAACAAGGCTTGTGCCGCAGTAGTTGCTTGTTTATCTGGGACCGGAATTGCTCGCAAGAAATTAGAGTACGGACAAACCGCAGTCAGAATCCATTTGTTACCAGTTGGGGTAGTACGCAATTGTCCAACATAGTCTATACCAACGGTGGTGAAGGGACAGTCATAGATGCGAATTTGCATCGGTCCATGTTTGGGATCAGTAGACTTAAATTTGATACAGGCAGGGCATCGTCTGATCCAGTTCCGCACATGCTTGGCCATGTTCCGCCAATAGAAGTCATACGAAAGGGATCCATAAGTAGCTTCACGCCCTCGATGCATACCAACTGGTGAGTCATGATACACTTTTAGAAGGTGACGTTGAAGTTGAATGTCATTGGGAACCATAATGCGGTAGTGATTTGGGTTTTCCATAAATTCATCTCGATACATTAACAAACAATCAACAACAGCTGAGCGCTTTTGCCATTTGTTTAACCCATTGCAAATGTTCCTTTGGAATGTTCTTGATTGCTGAAATATCTTGGTTTGAGGTGCGAAACTTGATTAACAATGTGCACCAGTAGTCTTGCAGTTGGCGCTTTACGAAACTCGATCGATTGCGGTTCAAAGATTCCAAATTTTCAAAGTCTTGCAAAATTGCAGTCGGACGATGGACTTTCTTGGGATTTACCAACTTCTGGAGTCTTGGTCTGAGTTGTGGTTGAAGGTTTGACTTGAGGCTCCTTCGCACGCTTAGCTCTCTTTGGAGCTGTAGCAAGACAGATTGGGTCAAAGCCATTGGTTTCAGGCATAAGACATGCATTGTATACACAAGCCATAGTATTGTTAAATGTTCCATGAACAAGTTCAGGGGTGTGGTTTGGAACATCGACTGAGGTTGCGTTGATTATAAATGCTATAACAGCATTCTCTGGAGGTATGACAACATTATCATCAGGAATGTTCTCTTTGGTAGGGCGACGGCTGAGGATATCAGAAACGATGTTTCTTTCCCCTTTTCTGTGTTGAATGAAAAAGTCAATCTCTGCCATACTCATACACTATCTTGCAACTTTTGCGTGTGTGGTGCCACTGTAGTCAACCATTTAAGATTTGCACGATCTGTTACCACTTTAACTCTTCGGCCTAGAATGTAAGAGCGAAACTGTTCACGTCCCCATTTCACTGCAAACAGTTCCATAGTTATCCAACGTGATTCAGCTGGTGTAAATGCTCGGGATGCAAATCTGACAGGGAGAAGAACGCCATCCTTCTCTTGAGCCAACATTGCTCCACATCCAAGCTTGCTAGCATCCACATGTAATTCAAACGGAGTATTCCAATCAGGATGGAACAGCATAACATCAGGACCAGTGATTGCTTGCTTCAAGCCTTGAAACTCTCTGGCTGTTTCTTCTGTCCGCTGAAATGACATACCCTGCTTGAGCAGGGATCGCAAGGCTTGTGTTCGGGTAGACATGCATGGAATAAAGTCTCTAAAATATCCACAGAGCCCAAGAAACCGATTGACTGCAGAAATATTAGTTGGTGTGGGCATTGATAAGATTGCTTCTACTCCTCTACTTATCGGTGTTCGACCTTCTTGCGTTACACGATGTCCCAGTATTTCAATTTCCCGTGCAAAGAAAATACACTTGGAAGGTTTCAGTTGCATGCCAACTTTAACCAGTCTCTGAAACAAGAGTGAATAATGTTCAAGAGCTTCCTTGTCTGACATTGCCCACTGAATTATGTCACCCACATAAACAGCAAGCCATTTGTGCAAGTAGTCAGCAAATACAGTGTTCAAAATCCGCTGGAAAGTGTTTGGTGCTGTTTTCAATCCGAAGGGAAGCCTGAGAAATTCATACAATTCCAGGTGTGTACAGAATGCAGTTTTGTGTAGATCTGAATGTCGGATGAAAATTTGCCAGTATCCACTGACCAAGTGACATTTTGCAAATACTCTTCCTTGGCTGACAGCATCCAGAACACTTGAGATGGATGGGAGAGGGTAACCATTTCCTTGTGTCACACTATTGAGGCGACGATAGTCCACCAGAAATCTTGGAGGTTGCAGTTTACCTTTTTCTGGATGTTTGCGGACCAGCATGCATGAGGAACCCCATTCCGATTGACTTGGTTGTATTATTTGAGCTTGAGCATCCGCTCAGTTTCTGTTTTGATTGCTCTGAGTTCTTCTGTGCTTTTCTTGTATGGGTGACTATAGATGGGAGGTGCATCTGCTGTGTCAATTCTATGCTCAAACCCTTTGACAGCTGTGAGTGGACTCCCAGGGAGAAGAAATGCAGTAGGATACTGACAGATAAGTTCCTTGAATCCCTTCATAATATCTGCATCAACAGTAGAATACTCTGGGCCATCTAGATCCAAGACCTGAAATACAGCATCAGTGTAAGCAGATGAGTAAAGGTCACACGTAGGTTCTTCTGCTGGAGGAAACTCGGGACCTTGACAGTCAAATTCAGGTAAAGCGTCACAGAAAGGAGACAATATGGATGAGTTGAGACCAGAAGCTTCCATTTCTTATGCTTGGTCTAAAAGTTGCCATTTCTTTGGAGCAAAAGAGGTTAAGTCACAATGTTTCTGTTCAGTGTTCTCTGGAGCTTGTGATGTGGTGGGTGGCTGCTGTGTATTTGCCCATGTGAGCCATCCATCTGCAAGTTGCTTTGCAGTAGTGTCAGCTGCTTCCTCAAAAATAACATCATCATCCTTTGTCATTTCTCTAACATTGCCTAGAATAACATTTTCAGGTATACTTGTCTTCTTCAACTTAGATTCCACTGCTAAGGTTGTACAGTAAGTAATGTGCATGTCTGAAACTTCCTCTGCAAGTAATGAATCTGTTGAGTCAGGAAGGTCTACAAGACGTGCATTGTAGCATGGATCACTGTGTGGACGTGTAGTTTCTGGTGTTATGTGACTTGAAATTTGTGTCAGATCAAAGGGTCCACTGAGAAGTTTTATGCCTTGTTGGATATCTTTGCCCTCGATCCAAAGGGGTTGACGAACTGCTTGGTTTACCATGAGAGTCGTGGAAAGGGTTACACAGACTGTAACAAAGTTAAGACCACGATGAAGATATTGTGAATGCTTGTGAACACCCAGTGGTGGTGCTCCAGTAATAAGGCATGTAATACTGACATGTGGCTTTGGCACTGTAAGTCCACTTTCATGTGATAAAGACCCATTAAATGCTGGGGAGGTTGTGAAGCCTTCGAGTGGATTATCGAGAGAGCATTGGACACGAAACTGCATACTTGGATGCCGAAATGTGATGGACGGAACATAATGATCAACCAAAGCTTGAGTTGCATGAAGATGGTTCTCACCAAAGAGCATTGGCCAGACGAGACCTGGAACTACTAGCATAGTAAATACAGTTTCTGTTTTTGTTTCCCATGTAATAGGGATTTCCATGGTGGCAACTGCTTTAAGATTAGACTTTGGATCGGCAGCTGGTACAGAAATAGGCTCATCCAGTGGACAATACTTGAGATTGGGTCGTTTAGAGGCGATTAAATTAGCATGTACTTTGCTCACAACAGATACAGAACAGCAGCTATCCAATGGCAAGGGCAAGCGCTGACCTGCAGATGTAACTGAGGTCCACAGAATGTTACGCTGATATAACTGAGCTTATGGCTTCACTGAATGTGCAGGGATGACAATGGCCGGTAATCCAAACAAAGGAGTAGATAATGATGGCTGATCAGAAGCAACTGAAGCTGAGGTAGAGGATTGGTTTTCAGATCCTGCAGGTTTTGAAGAAGGATATTTCTCTTGAGATTGGGATTCATATTTCTCCAACCGAGTAGATAGGACTACGAGCTGTTACCGCAAAGAATCAACCCCATCAGATGTAGTACTACGTGCAGTACTTGATGGACGATTTTCCGGATGTTTGATGGCTTTACAGCCCCATTTATTGCAGAATTGGCACTGGTGTTTCCGGCCATACTTGCATTTGTTGCCATCTTCTTCGCAGATGGATTTAGGAAAACGATTGTAATTTCTGCAGATCTCGGGTTGCTTGGAATTGTCTTTGCGATTCTTAGGACAGTATCGTGATAGATGGTTTCTCTCGCCAACAAGTGTAACAAGCCCTTTGTTGACGTTGAGGGTGGTGATTTGGCAATTGAGGTGTTACAGCTGTAGTCGAGGAAACAACCGCATTCGGTGTTACTTTCCATTCATCCAGCGACTTACTTGCATTCGAAGAAGTGGGCGGAGTTTGAAATGACAACTCAACACGACGAGCCGCAATCTCCAACACACTGTTATTCCAGAAGCAACAAGCTTGTTTTGGCGGGAAGGTGCAATGTCTGCTGAGTGAATCGCTCGAGGAATTCTGAAATGTCGTCTTGTACCACACTATCTCGACGAAAGGATGGAAGCTGCATGGAAGGCATGCGAAGGCCTTGTGTATTTTCCGGATTAGGCGCTCCGGGAACCACTTGTGCCATTTCACCAACGGTTTGAGTAACATGGTTAACATTAGTAGTCAAATCTTTAACAACACCGAGGAGTCCAGCCACTACTCCTTGTAGTTCACCTGTAGTCGTATCGCAGGGGACTGATTAACAATTAAGAGCCAAGGATGTTCAAACTCAAACAGATCTTTATACGTAACAGCGGGAAAACAACAGTGATTACCAAAGTGCTCATTCGGTTCGCTCGCTCTCGTGTCCTCCTCTCTCACGTGACATTCCCATGATTCAACTACACCCCACCAGGGATTCTGCCCATGCTACCATCCATGTTTTGGCTCCTGGAGCGATGTTTTTGGAGGCTGCGGTTTAACTAGTATTTATTTCCGAAATTTCTTCCTCCGATACAAGGGGAAAACGAGCTGGATCTATTGCCATTGTTCCTGTGTTTTATGGAATAAAGTGAGGATTTTCGACAGTGGAAATACTAGCGTACTGTACAGTGGTATTTCAGTCGGGTGGATGTATGCCTCCCTTTGCAATTGCTGCGAATCGATAAACGATACTGTGGAGAGCTAAACTTCATCTGAACATGCCAACATATTCAAAAAGGAACTCATCTGGATAGTTGGCATAAACATTTGTGCCATAGGATAAAAGAAATTACTACTTCCTTCTAAAATACAGCCATTGTTCAAGGGAAAAATTCTCTATTTTGAAGAAAGCCCCAATTTAGGAGCTTGTACACTGTTTCTATGGTGATTGTTGCCAAGGTTGTTGTAATGTGATTGGTTTATTGTTAATTGAACTGTCCGATAACCAACAGTCCGATAACAAGCTGTCCTATAACAAACTGTCCGATAAAGAGTTGACAATTGAGTGAAAAATATGAGTTTTTTTAAACCAAGCAAAATTGAGGAAATTGTAATTTTTATAATTAAAAGAATTATCAGTTTTGTTAAGCTCTATCTGTATCTTTTAAAACGTTCACATGTGAAATGTTTCTCAATTTACAGTGTGCACTAAGGACGAGCTAGACAAAGATAGCTATTGTCCAAGCTGGGCCGCGAAAGGTTATTGCACAGACATATACGAAGATTTTATGCGGACTACGTGCTACGCTAGTTGTGGATACTGCCAAGGTAAGATCGAAAATACATAGAGAGGATGAAGGGTAAGAGACTTAATTCCCATACAGGACATATTCCAAAGGTAATCCTTCTTACAATGAGTTATTTTTAGGTCAACACTCACGGTTTCGAAAATCGCCAAGGGTCTATAGACGTAGCAGCCAATTCGGCGACCCGCACTTAGCTCACGAGGACAACCCAAAATGCTTTACACGTAGTTTGATTCTCCACGGAAAACATCCACGCAACGCATGTCATGTGATAAGGTTATCCATGGAAGAGTTGGGTCCCATGTCCAAAAACAACTTTATAGGCATTAGATAATTTGGTTTTATCAACTGAGCTAATAATGTGAATTGGCCACCGTAAAGAGATTCGGAAGCTGACGTTTCGAGCGCTAGCCCTTCGTCAGAGCGAATCGAGGAATTGTGGGTTGTGTGTGGTTTATATACAGAAGTATGGAGCTACGCTATTGGTTGGTGCCTGGCGACGTGAAAAACAACAGAATAAATTAGTTGAATGAAAAGCGTTCGTTGATACCGTAAGGAGTAAGAGTTCCGATTTGAAAAATAAATTTTTGTTCTAGAGTTTTGCGGCTTTCTGCGCTTCCTTGAGGTAGGGAGAGGCCGCAGACTGTCATATGTTGCGTAGAATGATTGGGCAGATTATAGTGTCTAGCGACCGGTATAGATGCGTTTTTGTCGTCTTTCTCTACGTTGCGGAGATGTTCTCGGATTCGGTCGCCTAGTCGTCTACCTGTTTCGCCGATATATATATATATATAACTTTTTGCAGAGTGCAAGTTATACAGTAGATGACATTGGCTGAGGTACAGGTAAAATGATCAGTGATCTTAATGGATCGCTTGGGTCCCGACAATTTCTAAACGTTGCAAATGAAAGGACATGTTTTGCATCGAGCGCGTGCACATTTAAAAGTACCGGGTTGTTCACTCGTTTGATAAGCACTTCTGACTAAAAAGTTACCTATGTTTTTGTCGCGCTTGAATGAAATTAATGGCGGTTGCGAAAAGATTCTGCCAGTTTCGGGATCATTTTGAAGTAATTTAAAGTTTTTTGGAATGATGGATTTAACTGCGTGGTTGTGAGGGTGAAATGTGTCGGCGCCACTTCCTCCACCAGAGAGGAACTCAATTAATTTATAACTGCTGTTAATTCGTTTCATCCGGCTCTTAAATATACCTGGGAAATTTACGATACTTCTTTAGCATTTGTAGATATTAACGTTTTTGTCGAAGGCAACGGTTTATGCACCACCGTGCACTAGCTACAAACCCACAGGTTCTCACAGTTATTTGTTATATTCATCTCCTCATCCATCACATGTCAAGAATTCCATTCCTAGCTAGTAATACTCCCACCGACGCAGCACCACAGTTTCTTTAGAAACTTACCCCCTTTACTCGTTTTTCGGCATTACCCTAGGAGTAAGGCCTACAGATAGATTAACTTAAAATGCACATTATACATTTTAGACTTCAATTTTTTTTAGAGAACCGTCTTGAAAACCACCTCTACGTGACTGGAGGCCTCCTCTTATAAATATTCATTATTATAATCATAACAATTACAATTCCCTGAAATGTGACTGGTGCATAAACTGCTGTATTTTGCTCTAATTAATCTGCAAAGTTGTAATCGGACAGTTACATGAACCAATCATTTTAGGTCCTCTTCACTAAATCCACCAATCACAACATTGTTTACAATAACTATAGTAACCAACTCAAGAGACTGATGGTGATATTTAAAAATGATTATTAAAAGCAAACATTTTTTTCACGCATATGTTATTAATGTTGAGCTATAACGGTCTCCCAACGGTCTGTAACCTGGTTTGTGTCAAGTATCACCCCTAGGTGATTGAGGGGGCGTTCCCTCGAGGATAAAAGATATTTCTCTAGAGCAATTTACCCTTCTTCCTTTGGCCCTCGTACCGTCGGCGGTATCTCGAAAGGAGAACATTTTTCCTACACTAGGTGCAAGAACTTTCAGGCAAGTACCTGTTCTCATTTTCAACTGTTTATAGTTCCCTCTTTAGCCCTTACATTGTTTCCCGGTCGGTCAGATGACGGTAACAACTGTTTTGATACTTGGCCATTGCTTCATTCGCCGTTTACCCAAACATAAGGGCGCCATGCCGATTTAGATGCTAACTTCTAAATTATCGAAGGCACAGAACTAAAATGGCACGGGATCGGGGGAGGAACAGTTCTTAAGACCGTCCAATTTGATCTTTCTGTTGTTGAATTTTTCAAGCCTGACATAGTCCTGTTACAGCTAGGCACTAACGACGTAAGCCATCTTCCTGCAGTGAACGTGGGCTCAGCAATTGAAGACCTTACCCGGTTCCTCCATGACTCGCTGAACGTCATTGTATGTGTCCGAGACTGTCGAACTATTTATTGAACGGGAGCTCCTACATTTAACAAGAACGTGATACTCTTAAATCGGTATTTAAAATTAGTGCTAGAGCCCATCGCTATCCCCTATACAATGTTCTGGAGTCCTAAAGGGTTTTGGAGGGCAAAAACTAATTTTATAGCCCGTGACGGGATACATTTAAACGATCTTGGTCAGTGCAAGCTTTATCGTAGTTTAAGGGGGGGGCAGTTCTACATTGCCTACAATAGTTATAGCAGCAAATCGGGCATATGTAAGTCATGCAACAAATTTGAGAGATTCTCTTATCTATACTGCCCGCCTTGCCAAGACATTTGATGATTTTCATTTCATTACCTTCAGATGTCCCAGTTCCTTTGATATTTTAAGCCAGTAAGTTGTTGTTTGTTTTTCACAGCCCCTGTTAGTTGTCGTGGGTTTTACTCTCACGAGCAATGGTTGTGCTTGTTCGATTCATTTGAACCATGGTTGGTAGGTGCAACGTGCATTTATGGCTTTGGAGATGATTTATTTTATGCCTTTCCCTGCCGTATGAGTGTACAATCCTTTGACCGCCTCTTCACTAGTGATCTAATGCACTCGATCGGCACTGGCGGTAATGCATTGTTTTGGGAACTTGGCCTTTTTTCTCTTTTCCATCCGGTGACGTATCATTGCTCATGAACCACATTTACGGAGAATCGGTATACCTGCCCCACCTCAACTGCGACCAAATCGATATAAAAGCTCTTCTTCGAATGAAACTTTCACTTCCTGCCTACTAATAGAGTGTCTTCCTCCATACTAATGAAGTGTCTTCCTCCATATTAATGAAGTGTCGCTCTAAAACAATGAAAACAATAAACTTCCCCGGTCTTGCCCGCTAATAGTGAACCCTGCTTGAAAAACTCTATTATCTGTTCATAAAAGGTTACAACCCGCTGAAAATGTTATATTTTTGTCGAGATCTCGAACTGTTAACATGACCAAACGCATGTGCCGTGATTGCCCAATTCCCAATTGTGGAGCAAAATATATCGTTAGATTGTCTAATCATCTCGCAGATGTACATGGATTAGATTATATCAATCGAAGGAAGTGGTTACAAGAAGCGAAATTACAACCTAAGGTTAGAGTGATGATCTATCCAGCAAAGAGGAGCCAGGTATTAAAACCTTCAACAAGTGAAACACCTCTATCAGTGCAGGAAGAGGAAAAGGATACAATAGTCCATCACTTATCAACACCAAGAGGAGTAAAGAAATCCCTGAAATCTCTACCAAGAGGACTAAAGAAATCACTGAAATCTCTACCAAAAGGCGTTAGAAAAGCAGCCAATAACATCAAACATTATAAAACAACAGCAGATTCAGTTTCTGAGTGGCTCACTTTGTATGGAGACGATGAAGGGCCGAACACAGAGAAGAGAGCTTAGTAACCCCGCCTGCAGTATAGTACCAGTAGCTTGTCACACTAAACCGCGTCCCATAAGCTTCACATTTTCACTGCTTGTTTTATAGGCGGCGCTCCGCTCGCCGTTCAGTTTGCTGTCAAAGCTCGTGCTGTTCAAACCTAAAATGTCTTGGAGCGACGGTTATAATTACTGCCTTCTTCAACAAGGTAATGGATATTACGAAGACAGCGAAGACTCTCAATCTAGCCAAGAAACGGATTCTTCCCAATCTAACCAAGAAACGAATTCTTCCAAAGAAGTGACAGAGCACTTAAACCCTTGGTCGCGCATATTAGACGAAGCTCAGGAACGCCACGAGGTTCAGCTCAATGCTTTGGTCGACGAGTACAAAACAAACGGAGATTCGGAAAATGTAGCTCACCTTAAAGCGCAGAACGCTCTCTTTCCTCTCTGCAGAAAAGAATTGAGAAAAGTACTGTTAGAGTATCTGCAGTGGATGCGAGCGATGAAGAAAAATTACACCTTTCAGAAAGTGATGGAAACTTAAAAAGATCTCAAAGATACAGATGGATTTGATTGGTTAGAATCGACAGAACTAGCCATCGATAAGCGGAAATTCTTGCTTAATCGATTGTTTGTGAAGCAACCCATTCCACAAGATGAAGACTAGACTGTGTTTTGTTCTCAATAAAAAAATTTATTTCAAACCGATATCTAGTGTGTTGTTCTATTGGAGTTTATTTCTTTGTTTAGGGGACTTCAGTTTTATTGTTCATTGCATCCTAATTTCCTGATTTACTTTGTGTTAAACACTTCGTTGCTGAGCTTTCGTTATCAATAAATGTCTTTTTTAATTCATTTCAAATCTCTGTGTATTTGAATCATTTCGCTAATAAAAGTAATATTCAACAAACATTGTTGTTCGAAAATATTTATTGTCGCGTGTTGACAATTAGTTAGCCCTCCGAACTTCTATTGTTGTAATTTTAGTTGTAGAGCTGTCCCGTGGGCTCAGTTTTCCGTTGGAGTTTGTATGCAAATCTGGGGCTTAAAGTAGTAACTAACGGAGCTTAGCAAAGCTGAGAGTTCAGATAAAAACATAATAGATATTTTCATGAGCCAAACAGGGTTAAAAGAGCCCGGTTTTGAAAATCGGAGAACGTTTTCAAAGAAAGCTAGAGAACCTTTGAAATTATTACGCGTTCAAAAATTTGCGCTTGTCAATGTTTCCCAATCACGGACAGTTAACCGAGCGTTCAAAGCAGCTTGCAGAACAATAACGTTAGTGAAAAAAGCCATCTTCACGATAAATGTTTCGAAAATCGAACAAAGTTTTCAAATTTCCAGCGAGTTCAAGTTGAATAAAGGAATGAGGCTTTCGTTAAAATTTGCGCTTTTATTTTGAACAGATAATAGAGTTTTTCAAGCAGAGTTCACTATTAGCGGGCAAGACCGGGCAAGTTTATTGTTTTGATTGTTTTAGAGCGACACTTCATTAATATGGAGGAAGACACTTCATTAGTATGGAGGAAGACACTCTGTTAGTATGCAGGAAGGCACCTTATTAGTATGGAGGAAGACACTTTATTAGTATGCAGGAAGACAGGGAAGACAGGGGAAGACAATAATCCGGCTAAGTTCCAACATTATCTACTACTATCCTCGGCAAGACAACCACGTGAAATGGCCAAAGTTCCATGTCCATTGTCTAATGTTTATGATTTAATTACCCCCTTCAAATGAAAATAATTGGAACAAAGTGACTGAGGCAAATACCTCGGTTTGCCTCATACTGGGTGCGGGCCTATTAATTGAGTGCAAGTAGACGCTGCACAAAGACAAGGAAAAGATGCCCTTTTCCTTTTATTCTGGTTGTATCCTGCACTTTTTAACGTTTTCATTTTAATTTTTTTTCAGTTCCACCCACTCCACCCCCAAAAGGTGAGTTAACAGAAACAAAGAAAATGACAAACAAGTTAGTGCCAATCATGAAAATAAGAAAACCACAAAGAACTCGTGATAATGGCAACGTACGAAACCAACGAGTTTTAAATGAAATACAGCCAAGTTGTCTAGGGAGTCTCTACAGTTGTCTAGTTGTCTAGGAAGTCTCTCCAATTTATTATCTACTGCGCCAAAAAGAAAATATCCTGGAGTGTTCTAGTTTCGAATACGTAAGGACGAAGGACTCTCTCTCCTACACAGGTTTTTTTTACGAATTTTTTTTTTACAAAATCCTTCCCTAGCTCCAATTTATTATCGCGGAATCTCGCTAAAACGCTTCAGGTATTAATTTTGGGACAATTTTGCTTCCGTGCGGAGATCGGCCGACTTGGAACACGTAAGAAAAATAACGAACCAGGGGAGGGGTTTGTAGAGATTTATCTTGTCAAAAACGCATGTGTGGGAGAGTGAGGGGAGCGCGAGCGCGCGCTGGATGACGTGTTTGGGATTTGGGTAACGATGCGATCATAA
Source organism: Catalaphyllia jardinei (assembly GCA_022496165.2). NCBI lineage: Eukaryota > Metazoa > Cnidaria > Anthozoa > Scleractinia > Caryophylliidae > Catalaphyllia > Catalaphyllia jardinei. The sequence continues at coordinate 4,132,342 of CM042753.1, read as the reverse complement.
TGCCAAAAGCAAATTGAGACAAAACTCTCCGACTGTTGCAATAGTATTCGAACACAAATTCGGCCAAGTTGTAGAAAAACCTACCGACATCATTTTGTGTTTGTTTGGTTTCATGAATGCAACGAAATTTAGAGATTCGGAATGTTTTGGCAAAGAGTTGCCTCCCTTGTAAAATTTTATAGAAACAAAAATTTTTTTTGCTCAGCACGAAAAGGCCTAGGTACGAGTTTAGCGAATTCTAAGCAGCGGTTTTCCCGGTAAAATAGCATAAGATAAAAGAGTTGACAAGAGGAGAAAAAGGTAAACTGTTCATTCTTTTCGTTCCTTTATTTACTCCCTGCCTACTCAGCTCCCTGTGCTTTTGATATAGATTTCTTGTTGATATTTTAGTGCAAACGCCTTTTTGCTTGGAACGCTTTTCTCTTGTTCCGATTCTATCTGTTTTTGATATTTAAACCTGATTTATTGGATAATTTTAGTAAGTATAATTTGTGGTACAGCATCTTGGGCCTACTGCACGCATGCCAAGTGTGCAGAGTTCCCCTATCTCAGGGCTTTATTTAGCTTCTTCTGAGCTGACAAACTCTTGAATTCAATCTATTTGGATGGAGAGAGTGATGATTTGACAAATGTGTCAAACTTTTCATTCAGTGAGAGAGAAACATGCTCTTCCAATGATTTCTGGTGTGATTGTTTTATGATAGTCTGGAGTGGTGGGAGCGGAAAATTTGTCTATGTCAGTAAACTTTTTGGCCATCTGTTAGTTGAGTGGCTGTCAATAAAAAACTAAACTCCTTAAAGGGCCCTACTCACCCTTCGCCATTTTCGATGCCATCGAAATTATTGATATAGCATGGTGAAGCAAAATCTTATTGTTTTACTGTAAGCTGTGTTCCTGAAGGTATGTTTAAGTATCTTGGGTAGTTTCACCGTGATTTTTCTTCGTTTTGACGGGCTCCGAATAAAATATAATAGCCAAATTCTCGCATGTAAACAAGTGTGGCTGACTATGGCCCTTTAAATGGCTCACACTTCTCCTGGTTGACCTCCTTTACAGATAATACAGTCGAAACTCTACCCAATGGACACCTTGGGGACATAGAAAAACGGCTGTTGAAGAGAAGTGTCTATTATAGGGAGCCGACGGATGTAAAAATGACACCTGTTTTTTTCGGGATGCAACATTTTTTACAAAAGAAAAATGCTTATTTTAACATATAGCTAAGAGACATCTTCAGAAAAATATTAATAAAACAGAAAGCAAACAGTAAAAGAAGGAGACTAAAGAAGAAGGGGGCACGGATCGGGATTTGTGCCCTTTTACAATTAAAACCCTCGGTTCTGTATGCACCGTTTATCAGTCATTGATTGCCTTGATTTACCGGCCGTTGTGATGACAGGTTATTTTGGCAGTTTGGTGGCGTTTTAGTGGCGGTTGCCGTTGTGGAGAGGTGGCTATTCTTGCACGGTTTAAATAAGAGTAAATGTATACACTGTCTGCTGGGATAATAAGAAGGTTGCCGTTGGTGGAGGTTCGACTGTATGCTATGGATTACTCATCTACCCATCCTCTATCCTTTGCGTTTGTGCTGATTTCATCTTCCGCGGTTTGTGTTTCGCTCGTGCCCTCCACCATCCCCCGAGAAATTTCAATTCTTCCTAGACTCCTGAAGATCATGGGCTTCAATTGAGGAACATTTAACAGTTAGTATGAGGGTCAAATTGTAAATGATTATCTTAACAGGCTTGATATAAATTTCTTTAAATAGAAAACCGATGCTCTTGGTCTGAAAACAATCCAAACAACATGAATGTTAAGCAACAAAGGTTAAAGTAACAATATTTCGAATGAAAACAAATATTTTCAATGAATCCCAAACGAATAACAATCGCTTAAGCTCTTTGTCAGTTGTTAGTAAATCTGACCCGAAATGTCAGCTAAATTTTCGGCTCTTTGCCAGTTGTTAGTTTTCTTTTGCTATTTGCCAGTTAACCTTATTCAGCTCTCTTTTATTCAAACATTCGCATCTCAGTTAAGATCTAAGACTGAATCCTCATTTCAAGTGAGTAAACAAGGTGTAATTTGATTTGAATAAAGCCATGAAGTTTGATTGCGATGAGTATTAATAAATACACTTTTTTTCTCTAAACACGAAGTGGATGAGTTCGCCTGCCTTGCAGCCCACAATGCCAAGCGTGCGCTTCATCAGGACACGAACCCACTAACCTGGAGTGATACACTGGCTCAACATGCAAAGGCCTGGGCTGATACCTTGGCAGAGAACGATACGTTTGCTCATGACCCAAAAATCAAAGGTGTTGAAGGAGAAAATCTTTACTGGTCCTTTTCCTCAACTGTCAGTTCATGCGCAAACGCGGTGGAGTCTTGGTGAGTGCTTTCAAAGTCTAAATAATCGTTTTCATCGTTTTGGTTCGCTAAGTTACTGAAGGTAGGTCTTAAGGCCATTGTTTATTGTTCTAAAGCTTTAAAGCCCATTTACTAAAAATATTAATTTCCTACCCCAGAAACATAATAAATCATAAAAACACGTAGTCTCAAAGGAACAATTTCTTAGAAATGAAATGTTTCGACGTTGTTGCAACGTTTTAATCTGTCGTGTGTTAAAACTGATCACGCGATAGTGGACTAGGACACCAGGAAGAACCATAGTCACTAGAGAGGTATTCAGTTACATGGGCATCGCAAAACTAAAACCAAATTGACCAATCTGGCGAAGTAATGTCTCTGTCACAAAGGACAGAGACATTACAGTGGGCTGCCAATCAAAACTTCAAGCAAATACAAGTAGCTGAGGGGAAGCGCTGAAAAGTGAGAGTGTTTGGTTTTGTTTTTACTTTCGATTGGATTCGCGATTTTTTTTTTTTTTGAGGCAATCGCGTAGCGTATTGATACAAATCAAATCTAATCAAGTGCGACTTTCAACACTTAAGGGAAACCCACTATATCCTGGCTTTACACATTAAAATAAGAACTCAAATAGGTTATAGTAGTTGGAGTATATGTTATTAGATGTCTTTCATACTCAATTAATTTAAAAATACATTGGCTTGTATATGGAACGGTTAGAGAGCCGTCACTCAGTTGGCTTCAGTTTTAAAAACCGGTGAAGGCCGAAGTTGTTTGGTCGAAACATCTTTGAAGTTTTATTGTTTCTAACGTTAACAAGAGTCATTGTGAAGCACAAAATCTGTTGTCTATAGAACACTATATGCAATCTTTTTTTCTACAATAAGGGCATGGTGAGATTACATCCGTCATACAATTATCATAAACCTGATACATGTAATCTGCATTTTTTCCTACATTAAAGGTACGATGAAATTGAAGATTATGATTATAACGACCCTAAATTTAGTTCAGTCACTGGTCACTTCACGCAGGTAAGGTGTTTTCTTTTTTCACGAAAAATACGCGATGGCGGGAGGGTGGGTCGAACAGAAAGCTTTTGGAATAAAATAGAACATACTAGATTAGAATCGAAACGAGTTGAACAGATAAGAAATAAAAAAAAACAACAGAATAATAATTATAATAGTAATAGTAGTAATAATAACAATAGTAATAATAATATTAATGATGATGATAATAATAACAATAATAATAATAATAATAATATTAGTAATAGTAATAATTGTAATAAAAGATCCAGGTATAGCGCCAGTATCCAAATGTTCAAAAAAAAGGCGCTTAACAATATCAGAGATAAAATATCACAAATTTATAACATAATTGAATGGTCTGAAACATGGAATTGAATGGCAAATTGAAAGAAAAGGAAAGGAGCAGAATATATCAGAATAGATTATAGAAATGGCTACTTCAGGTAACCATGTTACAAGATACTCGTCTTAACCATGCTTGCAGTTGTTGTGAATAAATGAAAGAACATATGTTTGAAATCAATTTTTTTCTGGCTTTAATCATAACAATTACAACTTTCTCAAATGTGATTGGTGCACTAACTGCTTTATTTTGCTCTAATTAATTTTCAAAGTTGTAATCGGACAGTTACATAAGCCAGTCATCTTAAGTCCTCTCCACTAAATCCACCAATCACAACATTGATTACAATCACTATAGTAACCAATTCCAAGAGAATGACTGTAAAATTGTGCAGGTTTAGTCTCCAGGGACTGTTTTGAATTTTTAATTATGATATTAAAATGACTATTAGATGCAAAAGCTCTTCTTCAAATGAAACTTTTACTTTTGTGGGAAATTGGAATTGTTATGATAAATTGGTAACAGGACATCGTGTCGTCCAATTCAGTCTGTAATCATACTTGTGATTAACAAATCGGACTCTCGCTTCGCGGTCGTCCGATTTGGTTAATCACTTGCATGATTACAGACCGAATTGGACTCCACTCAGTCCTATTACCATTATTAATTTCACAGCTGCTTGGCACGGGAGTCAATGAGTCAAAGAAATGACAAAACGATTAGATTTGAAAGACATACATGTTTCAACAAACCTAATTAAATTTAATTCAATAAAAAAAACAAGTTCGAGTAAAAGTTATCAGTTGTAACTGTGCGTTTTCACTGCAGGTAGTTTGGAAAGCAACTACTAAAGTAGGAGCGGCTCTCGCCAAAAAGGTTAACAGCCAGGGGCTCACTGAAACCTACGTAGTCGCACGTTATTCCCCTCCTGGAAACTATCGTGGACAGTTTGGAAGTAACGTTATGCCAACAAATTAGGTAATTAAAGTAAAGATATTGATAGGAAAGTAAAGGGACTAGATTCTGAACGCATCCTGTTTTGTCTAGGCTATTTTGGAGGATAACATACAAAGCAAACCCAACACACACACTCAACGTTTGCTCCGCTTGCGTCTGGAAAACTTACTTGCTCACCTGTCCTTATCATGCACCCAAGTTACCTATGCCATAAACTGGACAACTGTGTAGTGAGAACCACTGACGAGTTAATAGTGCGTTTCCGAGATCTCTTGTGCCTCTGTTTCAAAACGAGTTTAAAGTGCCACTATGACGAGAATCGCACCTTTTCTATCGAAGGCATTTTAAAACATAAACAAGTAGCCTGCATGACAAGAAAAATGCTATTTACTATTTTCAAATATCTCTTTTTGTTCCAGAGATATTCAAGTTTTTAGAACATGTAAATTAGAAAAGTGATTGTCCAGGATTGGGGGGGGGGGCGTAGGTCTCTTCAGATCCGATATGCTGCTCATTTTTTACATGGTTTTGGGCATGATTTTCCTGCAGGACATTTTGTGTCTCTCCGCAGTTTCCTTATCGCGACAACGACATGATATTCTCGATTTTTCCTATTGTCCCTTGTGACGCGTTTCGCATGTGACATTGGCCAGGATTTGAATTTGAGTTTCATCTGAGGTCGTCACCATCTGCATTTCGTGGGTTTATGAATATCAGTCGACCAGCTGATTACTTCATAACTTGCTACACCGTGCTGACGAGACCCAACAAGGTCGAAACAGCTGTCCACGGTTGCAATTCTTGGCTTTCAGTTTGAGCTCTATCATGTCGTTGCCCCGTTAAGCTTTCTACTAGTATCAGCCTAGCATCATTGTTTGCTATAACGTCATACACTTAACCAAATTTTGATCAAATATGATGAAAAAAGATATCTCAGCCAATTTGTATCAGAAAAGTTTAATTTAATTCTTTGAAGTAATAAGTGTGGTCCACAATTTGAGCTTAACAGTTTTGTTACCATGGCATCATACTGGGTTGCAGACTTTCCCAATAATAAAGGCATTTCTGGCCACCTTTGGCGTTTCATTTTCATATTTGCAAATGGTGCCTCATATACATGATCCAACATGCATATAAATATGTTAGCTTGAGTTTGTGGCCTTGTTTAATGTTTTTCTACCTGAAAATCATTTACATATTGAAATCAAGTTTGTGAGCACTGGAAAAGAGTAAGTTGCCATGGGAACAAAATGTTTTGTAGCCTTAGGTGTGTTTTCTGTAGACCTATTAGCCTACCAAATTTCAATGGTCTGCACTGCAAATTGACCACGATAGCTCTATTTATATACCTAATGTAATGTTGGGTTGAGTATATGACATCACCAGTCACCTCATTTGCATATTTACACATTTTTCAAACTTAAATATCTCCGGAACTAATGCAGGTATTTGCAAACGGTAAACGGAGTTTTCATTCTTTCATAGAACTCTATGTACAGCTAATACATCAAGAGATAAAAATTTGATCACAGTAGCACTTAAAGTGCGATCCTATTCTTATGAAAATGAAACTGTAGGCGGAACTCTTGTTCATATGAATGATTTTGCACTTAGACTCGTTTTGATACAGAGGCAAAAGGCAACCCGAAAATGGCCTACTAAAAGCTGTAATTGCACCCGTATGAATGACCGAGCAATGACTTAGACCTGGACCGTAGTCTTATTAGCTAGAAACAAAAGATTCAAAAACTAATAATGTTCAGAATTGAAAAAAGGAAATTTGTATCACGTCTCTTTTCTCCAGATATTATTATTGATAAGGAAAGCTAACACAAAAGTGTTGATTTTATTGTGAACTTTTGTTTCAGCTGACAGCTTAGCCTGAGTGTGGACATCAAAGAATGCCGCCACGTTTGCGAAGAATGTGATACTTGGATTCAAACCCGCTGAAACATTCAAAACTTGTACTAGTAGATCTAGACTAAAGGGTCAATAAAGTAAAACTGTGGGTAACCTAGCCAGTCGTTCCTGTTTATTTATTAATTTATTTATCTATTTCTATAAAAGGAGGATTTTCCCTTAAAGGGTCTGAACAGGCCAGCTCACAAATAAGTGTTATAAGGGACAAGGCAGTGGCGGACGAGCAAAACAGAGAAAAGTAGAGACGGGAAGGAAAACCTGTGAAGAGTCTTTTTACCGGACACTGTATAAAATACCAGAATCAAACACCTTCAGACGCACCTGGTAAATTTGGCAATTATGTTGAAATGTACTGAGAAGAATAACTATGTAGTTATTCGCGGGCGCCTCGTGCTGAGGTCTAATCATTAGGATGAATTTTAATATATCAAAATTGATCTATTTAAAGCCGAAATGAGTCGAAGGAAGGCCTAGAGAATTGTTTATAACCAATTGCAAGCACGCTGCCGGCTTAGTACCTTTTTTGTTTTTTTAAATGTTTTTTAGGAAGGCAGACAATCAAAACTGGTAAAATTTTGGTGAATGCTTAAAGGAGCACAATCACGGTATTTTTGAGTTATTTTGAGCATCGACAAAATTACCATTAAATTCGGAGGGAAACCTAAAAATAATATTTTACAAAGATAGAAAAACACCAAAGAGATAATAATAAACCATAAAGGAACCAGGATGGTTAAGGATGGAGAACCGTTGACACGGATAACAAACAACAAAATTGAAAGATTTAGGCTAAACTTTTCAAAACCTTCAACCGTGACTTGTGTCAGTGAGAAACAAACCGTGAAAGGTTCCAAAAAAGTATTGTGTCCTCCGAACAAATACTTGACTTGTTAGCACTGAAGGTTGTTATGACGTTACGCAGACGCAGTGGAATGTGGTTACCTAACAAAAGGTGAACAGGCAAACAGCACCTCACCGCGCCGGTGTCTTTTGAAAAAAGAACAAAGATCTTTCTTTTTTCAACTTATTGTGTGTTGCGAAAGAAGGCGTGGAATCAAAAAGTACGAATCTTTTTACACAGTGCTTACATGCTTGTGCTTATGTGCTGGTGAAAACTAGCCATAATAAAAACTCTGTACATAGACGGGTTTGAAACAAAACTACAAACAACTATTTTCAAACTAAGGGTACATATGAATGTTGTGCCGCGTAGCACTATGAACACAAATGATGCAACAGAGAATTAACTCTGAAGTGTAAATTTTTTAGTGCTAATTTAAC
>CM042753.1:4078149-4092596 GCA_022496165.2 Catalaphyllia jardinei | reverse complement strand
ACGATTTTACTCGTCAAAGGGAGGCCCCTTAGGGCTTAAAGGGTTAACAATGTTTAGAGAAAGATCAAATTTTATATTTATTTGCAAGAATTGTATGTAGTGTAATTTATTTTTTCCTCATTAACTTTTATTACACTTCTATTAAAGAATTACATGCATTTTTTTTTAATTTCCTAGGACAGACGACTCAATCGCATCTCTTTGTGGACTTTCATTTTTCTTTCTGGGAATGTCTTCTTTATTTATTATGTTTTTTACAATCACCACCTAGAAAACTGGTAAGACTACTATTTACATGCATGGCTCGTTAGCTTGACATAATATGCACATTGACAGTCTTTTCAATGATGTCCTGTTAATAAAGCACATTCTTCAAGGTTCATTAATAATACTGTATACAGGGCCGAGTTGTTCAAAGGCTGATCAGTAAGCTAACCTAGGATAAGTGAGAATTTTGAGTGGTGTTTTGTAACATTGAGGTGAGGTTTTTTGTTTATATTGTATGGCCTTCTGTTTCAAGTTTCAGCTGTCAGTTGACCCTCTATGCTTTAAACCAAGGCTGTAGGCCTTGGTCAACCTATTAGTTGGAGTATGGCCACCATGTTGCATGAGGTCATCTTTGTTGGGCACCTGCGTTCATGATCCACAATGCTAGCCATGTTGATTATGAAATCAAAGTGTTCTATGAGCAAACCCGTTGATTTTCCAGTGGATTATGATTGACATGAATGTTATGTATATAAATTACCATTGACTTTTGCTCCAATGAATGTACTCATTCTCCCTTGAGCCACTCTACCTTGTAAAGTTGGCATCACCTTGCCCTATATATTTTTCTTCTTGCCTAAAGATGAAAGTGTAGTGAGCTTTATGCAACTCAGTACTGATAGATTAAGGAGGCTGGAAAGGGTTTTTTGCTGCACTTGCCTGCGCAATCTACGTGCACACCATAACTAACATGCGCGCATCAGAGAACATTGCTATGGTGCATATTTAGATAGGTCTTGTAGCAAGTTATTGCAAATACAGACAGTAAAACTCTCCCCAACTGATTTTGGTTACTTTTCTTGTAACAAGTGTAAAATGATGGAACGGAAAAGTATCTCTTATTCTTAGAGAATAGGTCCAGATAGAACACTGGTGGTTTCACATGCGTGGGAACTCGATTGAGCGTGTGAACAAGTGAGACTTTTTCCATATTTCCAACTTCATGTGCCAATATTTCCGCTTCCGGTCTGTGAATTTTATTGAAATTTTTGGTGACAACTAAGATCAATTGAATGCGCATCTCTACCAATTGGTGTAAAAATTCTGTAAGTGGGAAAGAAAATTTAAAAAGCAATAGTGGAAAAGTCTAGGTTTTTTCTTTCAACTGCCCTACAGAATTTTTTAAAACTTACGGTACATATTTTGAAGATCATTCCTGATAACATGTAATATAGGAGTTTGAGAAGATTTTACCGACGTGTTTTCTTAATAACACAACAGCTTTCAATTTTGGGAGAATTCCTGCTGGCTATTAATGCGATAAAGCAAAAACCCTGATAACATTGACGAGAAAAGATTAAGTCTCATTTATAACATATCTTCTCATCCCAGTAGTAAACAAGGAACATTTATATATGTAAAATCATCACAGAATAATTTCTTTTTGTTCTGTTGAAGAAATTAATTGTAGTCTCTTCACGTTTCTCGTTGAAACTTAGCATTGAAACTGATCAATGGATGCTGAAATTAACAACTCGCCCTGGACTCTGCAGCAATATTTAGGTTTCACTACAACACGCAAACGATTTGAACCTACAGTAGTCACAACTTCTTCACATTCCCACTAGTGCATTCACCCCCTTAAATACAATTTTTCCCGTCATAGAAACCACATCAACATTAGTAGTAGAGTGGCTAACACTTATTTAATTCAAAACCTTATATAATGGGAACATCTTACCCTTCATCACATGCTCGCAGTTAAATCCCAAACACTATGTTTCTTTCACTGATTATCCAATTGCTAATGACTATCAAACCCGCCCACAAAATCCTTAGCCTAACCCACAGAAAATGTCGCGGTAAACCCAATGTATGAATACTTCCTCCTCTTTTACAGAAGAATAAATATGGCCGTTCTTATCGGGATCGGGATCAAATCTTCTCACATACCATTTACCTTTACAACAATGGTAGCTCTTATCTGATTGGTGTGACATATATACATCTCTCACTGATCCACCCGCCCATAACATACCCGACGCGCCGGCTAAGAGGTATTTTTTTTTACAAAAAAATAACTCAATAAGTGTCTCTAACATAAAGGGTGGTTCCAGTCAACAAAATTAACAAATCTGGACTGCGGCCACTTTGTCCTCAACAACAGCATACTATAGTTCTTTTCTTCAGTCAGGAGACTGAAGATATAGAGAGTGCATAAAAGAAGATGAGTAATTGCTGCACGTTTTTTTTGCATGTTACAACACCGTCAGCTTTTCATGTTCTTGAAGAAAGGTGTAATTAATTTGCATTGAGTGTCATTAATCTAATGTATAGTTTTTAACAGTGTGCATGTCCATACCAGTTTTCACTGTTTTATAGAAATCTGTAAGATTTTTCAGAATTACTCAAAGCTTGTAAAGATCACTTTAGGACGTTAAGATCCAAAACATCTTCTAAAGAAGCATGGCCTTAATGCCTCTGGAAGCCTATGCTTTTGGTACTATTTTTTTAGTAATTGGTCACCATTCAACTTAAAATCTATGCGTGGTAATGGTTGTAATATATTTTAATATAAATTCTACATTTTTTTACTGACATGTACTGTTACTATATGGCTAGCTCTTTGAGCAAGCAATAAGAACCAAATCCTGTAATGTGATTGGCTACCAAGAGCAGGTAAGATGGGGCTATCTCCTTAGCCTGCGAACAGGCTCCCAGCGAGGTCGGAAAAAAATTTGGCGACCAATAAGCGTTGTGACTCCGCGGGCGAAGCGAGTGGGATGCAGGGGCCCCTGCGCACTCCCTCCTCACCAGACCGCTCTTGGCTCATCCCGCTCGCCCTAAACCCAACCGGGAGCCTGTTCGCAGGCTACTATCTCCTGCTCAGGAATACCCACCGTGTCCCGCAAGAAAATTTTCCCTGAAAGCCAAGCCAAGCTTGGTTGGTCAAGATGGCTGGATATTGGCCCAGCCAGTTCTTGTTTTTTTTTTCAAGTTTATGGACCTTGACTCCATCTTGGTCCAGAAATGTGGAAAAAAGGAACTCAGCAATATCCAGTAATCTATTAGACCTCATAATTGGTCAATAACCCATAATATACAGAAGAGTGGATGTTTTCTCTTTAGCTTGATTTTTAGGAAGCCATTGTTTAACAGAATGGACGTGTGGACTGTGTTTTGGTGTGTCGGAATCACAGGTGAGTAACAGAAGTAAATAATCAAATGAATGTTTTTTGTTCAGACGTAATCAATTCTTAATTTTTTTCTTTTGTAGATTTTGTCATTCGATTTATCACAATGGCTTTGAAGTCCATGGTGGTAGTCCAGCACAGAAAGATAATTCCATTTAGAAGAAGGGTAACTGTTTCTGTTTTTTGTTTTCTTTGTTTTTTTGAATAATCTATCAAATATTACCAGAATAGCTAGACAGTGCAACTTGTAACCAGATTGTAGCATCAGTGAAAGTGGTATATACACAGATCGATGGTGACCTCTACAGTGTTAGCAACAAGAAGTGTCAGGGCTGTATGAAATGAAGTTATGTGACTCATACTGTACATCATGTATCTTGCTTAATCGCTACAAATGCAGGAATAGACATAATGTATTTGAGTCTATATAATTATGAGGACCTACCATCTGCCAAATAATTGGTACATTCGGAAATGCAATGTACATGTACAAACTGGTGTGCATGTGTATTAAACTGTAAATACAAGATAAACTTTGGGAGAGTTAGAAATTTTGGTATCCTGGTATACAGGCATTACCTAACACGTCACTGCTTTCAAATTCCCCTGAGCTTATCCTGGATTTGCATCGTTCTTACTAAAAGTGTGTTTATTTTTACTGTAACGCTTTTGATATTTATGTTATTCACCGGCCGGGAGGTCTGTATTGGGAAAAACTGTGCCCGAGGTCTCGAGTATGGCCCGAGGCCACTGGCCGAGCGCCATACTCGAGACAAAGGGCACAGTTTTTCCTAATACAGACCGACCAAGGCCGGTGAATAACATTTTTATTTATTTCTAAATTCTATTTTTAGAAGGTAGCAGAAACTATTAAGAAAAACTGGAAAAGTCATGTTTTTATTTTACATGTTGTCTCATCGTGTCAACAAATGTACAATAAAATGAATTGGTTAGGAATATTTTTACACTGTGTGAAGTTTCCCTTTCAAAAGTCAACAAACTTGGCGAAATGTAGAAGAAGCCATTTCAATGTTTTAGGCAATCGCAACTTCACTCTGCACTTAGCGTAGTTGGTTACCATGACCGTGGTCAGGAGATAGGTAAATACTGCCCGCTCCCGGAACCGATCAGATTGCAGCATTCTCAGGATACTGCCCGCTCACGATCAAAGAAATAAATAAGTTGAGATATTTCTTTTGCTTAAAATCCACAGGGAAAGTACTACCTGCTGATTGAAAATTTTTCCCAGTTATACCGCATGCTAGTACCAGTTCCACTGTGGTTTGCCTTTTTCACAGAGTACAACTATGGTGGCGAGTACTTTGCTGTCATAGCAACAACAATTTACCTTTTACTTAAGGTAATATTAACAAATTATTTATGTTACTTCATTTTATGTCTTATGCCCTTCATATGGCACAGCTCCCAAAATGTGTCATCAGTCTTGTAACAGTTGTACAGATTGTCAAATCAAGGTTACCTCTCAGTCTGAGGTGGTGTTGCCAACACAAAAAGTGTATCTTATTAGTGAAGGTAGTTCATAGCAGACAGGTGAAAATCTGTTCTCAGGTCCTGAAAAGTATTCATGGCCTAAAATGTGGAGTTGTCCATCTCAAAAACTGCACCTCATTTTTGATGTGATTAACTTCATATAACTGTTAGTAGATATTCTTGAAAGTCTATCCTGAAACGTAAGTGACATCTTCCCCTACACTTTACTATCAGGGCTTGAAAAAGGTGCTGACCACTTGTTCAGCGCAAGCAGAATTTCCTTCTGGGCAAGTGGGCAAGGGATCAGGTCTGCCATCTACATGAACCAACTACAAGTACATCATTAACAAAGCAAACTAAGACCTCACTTGCCTTTGTCACAAGGGCATGCTGGAATTCAATTTTGTTCAAGCCCAGCATAAGTGTGAAAATGGTCTCTTTTGGGAGTTGTATCAGATTGACAGTGATAGACAATACTCAGTAATTAACTGGCATATACCAGAACACAGTGTCAGGTCTTATGACTTAAAGTATGAATTCATAGAAGTTTATATTAATTTGTATGTTGCAAAGTGAAAAAAAGCAGATATCTGGTACTTCCAAAATCAAACTTTAGAGAAACAGGTTGCTGGGAAGTGGGCAGTTACAGTCATTGTGTTTAATAATTGATTTATTCACTATTTAATAACAGGCTCGCATGATTGTGAACAAAATTCAAGAGGTGTATGCTGCCTGCAAAGTGTTTGGTCATGATGTGGTGAGAGGCATTTTAATGTTTAGATTTTGTAATTTGTTACAACAGCAAAAAAATGTTACTGTAGTGTAACTGTTAAATTTGTTCCTGGTTCTGTTTGGTTTTCACAAAAGTAAGTTACACCCCCAATTTGTTCTCATTCATTTGTTATGTCTAATGTAGCAATATGGCTCACCCCCCTCTAAAGAAGAAATAGTGGAAGCAGGAAATTCATGCCCAATCTGCCAGGAAGAGCTAAAGGAACCCATCATGCTCCGATCATGCAAGGTACTGAAACCCTTACGTCAAGCACTCTAACAAAGACCCCTTACTATAGATTCTTATCGCTATCTCAGACTGTTTTGTGTTGCACAGTTTGACAATATAGTGGATCTTAGGGAAAAACAGTGCAATTCTTGTTGACTTTGTTTTATCTTTTCTATTTGACTTTTAAAGTTGTTGAATCTATAGTTTTGAAAGCTAGGCCAGCGGTAGTCGAGAGCACTATATCCTCTAGCTTAGATTCTTATTTTGTTTAATTAGCATTAATTAATGAACTTTCAGAAATTTTTCGACCAGTCGAACAGAAAAATGCCATTGGCCAAAACATACGCTTGGTTTGCAAAGGGAATCTCCTGCATTAATACTGCCTAGTAATCTGGCACTTTGTATACAGCTGTGTAAAAGTAGTTCTGCCTATCTCAGGCAAGGTATGGCTTAGATCCTTATTCGGTATTCTTTTCTTGCAGCACATTTTCTGTGAAGACTGCATATCACTGTGGTTTGACCGAGAACGCACATGTCCCATGTGTCGAGCAAAGGTGGTGGCAGACCCCACGTGGAGGGATGGAAGCACGGCAACTTACGTCATACTCTTTTGACAGTTGACACGTAACTTTGATCTGACTGACTACAGAGTGGCCTATATGGTGTTTGTAAAGTCTTGTATCTTTAGCGCTGCACTTCTGGTCATATTTCATTTCATATGGTCATATTTTGGACAGAGAACTTATCTAGGTACATGTAGAGACTAAGCCAGATTTTTGTAGTTTTGATGAGTGGCAGCTTTTGGCCCCAGTTTGGGGAGGTCCCCCAATCGTACTGAGAATGGAAAAACTGGGTAATGTTATACTTACAAAAGTAGTTCCAGGTTGTAATAATTACATATTAAATTAAGGCCATAGAGTATAGTCTAGTGTCACTTCTTGCTAGTTTCACATTTGCTAAGAAAGAGAAAAAGAGAAAAAGAGAAAATGTTTGGATTGTTAGTGTTGTGTTATCTATTCCAACAGCAAAGGTTAAGTAACATATTTTTGTGCGTGTTTTGGGGGGAAGGGGGAGATTTATGTGTACATACAGTAGAAGTCATAATTAATAGAGTTATATAAATCAATAAGTGGTAAGTTATTACTGCATTAACTTGATTTGAAAAGGTTACAGAATAATTCTAATAACTGATAGTAATAGAGATCTGTATCACCATACATTGCAGTACACACACAAGACAGTAGTCTAGGATCATTCGCGTCAACTCGCGGTAGTTCTAAATAGATAATTACCTTATCTTTGGTAGAAAACTCCTCTAGCACTGCCAGCATTGTTTGAGTTTATAAATAAATGAAATATTTGCTAGGAATTTGTCTTTGCTCGGCTTATTGTTCCGTCTTACCTCCTCTCCTGACGTGGTTGTCATGCAATCAGCAAAGGGTCCTTTTCTTTATTCTCTTTTGTCGCAAAACTGAGCAATCACTCGAAAATTACACGCATGCGTAATGAGTATGTTATACAGTAAAAGCCCGCGTATAAGAACCTGGGTTTTTCAATTTAGCCTAAATGGGTTCTTATATAAATGGTACCTAAAGCAAATTTTGGCCACCAAGGTTCTTAAAATAGGTTCTTATATTTTCATATGAATTTCATCTGAATATACAGTGTATTAATTATATTATAAGTGTCATCTCATAATGCAGTATAAATCATTTATTTGTACCATAAAGCAATGCCTATAGGCAGTCCAGTGCAGGTACAATAGACATACAACACGGTACTTAAGCTCGAAAAAAAAAATTATGTCAAGTTACTTTTAAATGGATGGTGATCATAAATCAGCATTTCTACCTATACACTTTTACAGCAACCCCACTGATAAGAACCGAACTTAATATTTTAGCCTAAATAGGTTCTTATACGCGGGCTTTTACTGTAGTAATGAGCCGATCGTTCAGTCGATAAGTTTATGCAGTTGAAGTATACTCAAAGCTCGCTTTACAATCGCTTCCCGCCGTTCATGAGACCTTTTTGAAGATGAAAATGATAGACGGAAATAATCGTCCTCCAGAAATCGAGTAACCAGCAATCAGACATCGTACCACTGCGCCAACCTTAACAGTCATGTCATGTATGACTTCGGTGCATGATTATGTCAAGTTCGCGCGCTTTGTGTTGCTTGCCGTCTGTGAAGAAACAAAAACATGACTTCCTTTTTTTTTCAATGTATGATCTCTCTCCTCCGCAGAGGTTCCCTAAGAGAAATTGAATAATATTGCGAGTGGGAGGACGCGTGGGGAACGATCATTCCAGGGCGCTTATGCGTACCAGGCCTTTTTCCCCCTGATCATTCCGCGCGCGCTTCCGTTTTTACCTCTCTCTCCAACATAAGGTCAAGAAGCTAGGGTTAAAACAGCACGAAAGAGGCCTATGCGGAGGAGAGAGATGTATAATAAAACGATTATTAGATTCAGTGTTTGTGATATCCAGAATAATCAAGGTCTCGGTAAGGGTTATCAGCCTCAGCCTCGACCCTGATTTTTCTAGATATCATAAAAACCTCATCCAATAATTGTTCAGTTTAGGCGATCATGTCTTACACAATAATGCCAGGATTTGCTATAAAGCTTTTCCTCGAGTTTTTGTTACGTTTTTCATTTGATGTCAATCACATTTTATACATAATTTGGGAAAGCTTCGAGAATCAAAAGCCAGGATCTAACAGTTCCGTCTTATTTAGTTTGTGAAAGAGGGAAAAGAGACAAATGAAAGGGGAACTAAGAAACAATCATAAGGCGTAGTAATGACTTGACTGACAAGTTGAATATAGCCTGCCAGCAGGCTCAGATTGGAGCACAAGCGCGCGCAGCACAGTTGAGGGGCGAAGCTCTTCACCAGACCCCTTCCTGCCGGATCGCTTTGCTACTCGACGCTCCCGCACGTGACTCAAAGGTTAGCCTGGTCGCAGGCTAAGTTGAATAAGGCCAGGATAGACGGTATGGATGGTCTCATAGGATTTAAGAATATGAGACTTAAGTTAAGATTTGAATAAGACCAGGGAGATCGATTTTACAATAGCCCGGTGTAAATAAAAAAAACTGAGTTCACAATGTCTTCATAAAGTATTTCTTTTTATGCAAGAAAAATGCTACTTCGATTAGGTTAACTGAATCTGATTCCTGGGTTAGCGTTAACCAGCTTTCGAACAGACGGACCCAAACCTCTATCTAAACTACTAAGGTCTCTTCACAGGCACTTCAAAAACGGACCACCAACTCGTTATCAAGCGCACACTTGTGAGATGGTGAGTACCTAGCCAACCAGAGAACAGTACTCATGATAGAACACTAACAGATTTAAATTAATAATAGATAACTTAACCTGACCTTGGGAAGTTATAACTGGTAAAATAATCATACATCGGCGACAGACCCTTAAGTGGGATAAATTCTGATCGGGCATAAGTTAATAAAAAAAATTAAAATATGCCAATCAGTTTCGGTGGTGGAGTATAGTTTAAAAAAACGTATATTTAAAATATGATCATGTGAGGCTACTGAAGGCTCAAGTTTCAGATACAAACAAACTGCCCCAGCGAGAAATAGATATTGGTTTCAGTGATTCAGATTTTAAAGATCTTTCACAAGGTCAGTAGAGTCTGTAAAGAGTCCATTGCTTTATTTTTCTCGATACTTTCAACGCGTTTTATTCATCATTGATCAGTAATGCTGAAACTGCGTTGAGAAAATACTAAAAAAGGTCGACCTTCACCTCTACTAGCAAACAACTTCTCAAACCTAAATTTGTCGTTTAGGACTTCGGAAAACTAAAAAGACACGATTTTTAATATAAGCAGATTTAGAAAGCAGATGTCACTTTTGACACCAGCTGTCAATCAAATATGATGACAACATCAATATTTCGACACCTCGAACTTTGCTTTCTTCTATTGTAGTATTTCTTTGTCTTGAAAAAAAAAGAGTTGCAACGTCGTCGCACGATTTTATTCTTTTCAATTTATTTTTTACCTTAAGCTCTGTCTTCCACTTTTTTCCTCCCTGTTTGACAACAACGATTCATGTGAAAGTCATCTACGAAACAGATTACGATATTCAAAATAAGGGGAAAAATACTATTGTGTTCCTATCAACTGAGGCCTTCTGTCGGAGACAACCTCCTGCGACGTGAAATTATGATAATGTATTCGACGAAATTTTCATAATAGTGCAAAACTAACTATTGGCTTTTAGCGATTCGCGGAAAGTAAATATTTACAGACGCTCTGTTTAAAAAATGCGATTTTTATATGATTTTCAACGGTTAAATTTTACTCTTAAATATATTTTGCATTTCTTGTAAACGGCGGATGGAAAAATTGATCGCCAACGGGAATAAATGTTAAACAAGCCAATGTGATTGAAGAGGGATTCGCCACGGGGCATTTGTACCATATTGCTTTAGTATTCGAGTAAATTTTCTATTATCCCACGGATTGATGTCGATTCTCCACGAAATAATGATTTCAAAGGAAAGGAACACACGGTGGATTGAAAACCACCGAGCAGGTGTATTTGGCAGAGAAACTGCTCTTAATTTAGTTCCGTGTTATCTTTGGGTGACGCAAGTGCTTTCAATTCGCAGCACATTTAAGTAAAGGCTAAAAATCAAAAAAGACTCCGTGTTGTGTTAGATTTGGCTTCGCAAGGTGCGATTACGCACTTTCATATGAATTTAAAATTCGTAATTGTACTTCCTCCTGTTGAGCTTCTAAAGCACATGTCTACCAAGCTTAAGATTCTCCGTTTTGATAACAGACAGTGCTTGAATTTTGTGATTGCCATTCTTCTTCTTAGTCTAGCTCAGAGCTATGAACGAGAGAGGATTTATGCGGTTTTTCAACTCGGTGGAAGATAAAACTCAAGCTGAATATTCATGAGAGGTTCTGGAAAGAACGATTAGATACCAAGATAATCACATTATTGTGCACTTTTTCTCCTTCGTTGATGCGCTGCTACTTGACGATTTGGAAGGTTTTGAATCTGTGGTTTTCTTGCCGTGTTTTCGTTTTTCAGCTGTCGCGGCTACCGCGACAGCTTCCTCTAAAAGCCGTTTGCCTGGCTTTTCTTTCGTCGCTGCAGTGTTGGACCCTTTCCCAACATTATTCGACCCCTTGTTTTCACTTCGTTTGTCCTTGTAGGCTTGTCTCGTCGTTGCAGCCAGTTGTTTCTTGTAGTCTTCGATTTCTTTAGAGTCTCGACGCTTTTTCTCGTCAGCGGGCAAATCGAGGAAAGGAGGTTTTCTTATGACGTTAGGAGAGGGCCGTGGACTGCTACGTGGAGATGTTCTTGGACTAAGAACCAGTCGGTTGCACGAAGCTGCGACAGTCGATGTGATGGGATTCATCAGTTCTGGTTGAAGTGCTCTTGCAATGAACGCAGTCCAAAATTGTGATCTGATCAAAGCCGCTTTCCTTCTCGTTTGGCAGCCTGGTGAGTCTCCCCGCTTGGCTTTTTTCCCCCAAGGCCGGTGCTCTCTTTTATATAGTGTATTCACATTCGTGGTGATGTGGCGACTTCCTCAGTAAAATTTCTAACAAAGAGCTATATGAGTTTAAGTAGATTAAAATCGCCCACCCCTTAGGTAACAATCTGCAAGCTGTTCGGGTGCAGCGTAGACCAAGCTGAACAGAGTTCCTCCTCCGAAAGCCTGTGATTAACAAACACTCCCCAATCCTGCGATTATCAAAACAATGTAAGACTTCTGCCCTGCACAATTTATGTCCATTTATGGTTGTCGGAGGGCTGACTTTGCCATATTCTGATGTTAAACACACCTTCAAATGCGAAGTAGAGTCTTGGCGCTAAAACTTCAGGACCCCGCTTCGCGACGCAACTTTGCTTGAGCCGGATCGATCGCAAATTAGAATTGGTAATTGCGATTATGTGTTTTTGATTCGTTTGCATTTGAACTGCTCAAGCTATCATAGGCTTCCTGCCCGAGCATATAAAGGCATCGCGTGTCACTGGAGATAAGGTAAGGAAAAACCAGCGAATCATGTGCGCGTGAAGTTAATAGTTCAGTTTTTGACCGAATGAGGTTGATTTTGTTCCAAAAAGTTAAAATTTAAAGGTGCAACGTGTTCTAGAGGTAAAGTAACCCCTCGAATCCTATTTTAAGCTGTCAAATTTTGGCTCCTCAGTCAAGTATCATTACCGAGTGTCAATTGTGGTTGAACAACTTTTTTTCATTTCGTTAAATTACCCCTACAAAGCAACGAGAGGAAGTCGACCGCAATATTTCCTCTTCCCAGCATTTTTTGCCCAACCAACTTTTCCCGATCCCACAATATTACCAATGCTTCCATAATAAAAGCAGTTACCGGATCTGTTTAAACCGATCGTTAATAACTTTAAAACACCGAGGTATTTAAGGTAATAAATATAATCCAAGCGGGTCTTTTTTTCTCGCAACAAAGGGAAACCTTCGACTCAAACTGTCTCAAATTTAAAGAGTAAAATCAACAGTGACTGTCTAGTGAAAGATTGGATCACAGCCTCGTAAAATAAAATATACAGGAAATGAAATATTCAAGAACCACCTCAATTATACACCATCAAACTCTATTTGGTGTTGTTTAAAGTAAGTTTTATGCAAACTATTTTGAGTTTTTTAAAGCAAGCTATTGCAAAACGATATTAAAAATAGGTTACGTTAAAGGGGATTTACAGTTCCGAATAATGAATCACATTGTAAAGCGAAAACGTATTTATCGAGATAAAAGATTTCAAGCCAAATTTTGTGTCATGAATTGTAATTTATTCACAAATTCACCTATCCGATTTGTTCTATTCTTTCACGAGTAAATAAATTTAATATGGTACTTTAAGCCAAATGAAATTTGTGCAAGACCATACCACAGGCTAACAGATCAAATTATAGCACTCGTTTCTTATGTTCTTGAGTCGAGTTTTATGCGCTGAAAAATCCATTGCCACAAATGGAAAATAAACAGGAACAACTTCAAATTTATCTTGGCATAAGCAGCAGCTGCACATTTCTACCGCATTAACGATGATTAAAAGGATGAGGAATCAAACTTTCAACCTTTTAGATTCAAGATTTTAATCAGCCCGCTTTAAGAAAGAAATCATATTAGCATATTTTTTCACGAAACGTGGTAAAGAAAATAATGGGGGCCACACCTTTCTATGTATGTCTTATATTTTTCATTTTTCTTACATTTGCATTGAAATCACTCTTCCTTTCTCTTAACCTTTTTGATATCGTTGTCAAGTAGGTTCCATAAATTCAAAATAATGAATGCAGTTAACTTTGGCATGCAGATTGTTTCATCGATTCTCGGGGATTTTACGTATCTCAATTGCCGGCTTTCGAACTTGAAGCCTACGAAAACACATCAAAGACGTTGCCTCAGCAATAGAACGTCGGACCTCCAAGCTTTTACAAGCTACAATGAACTCCCTACTTAAACTGAGCATCTCACAAAATCTAACCTCACTTTGCAAAACTATTCATCAAATATTCGTGGCCCGAGGAGGTCCTCCTTTATATAAGCTATATGGATTTGTGAGGCCATTTTTGACCATTTTAGTCTGATATGTGCTGTTTTGTGTTGTGTTTTGCACTGGCAGTATCTCTCTTGCCCTCTCTTCCCGATTCTAACATATGCGTCTAAACATACCACATCTGCGGATATCTATTAGTGAAGAAATGATAGATAAGGAAAAACACAGAAAACTTGGTTGTCATGCATTTGCACGCACTATCTAACTTCGCCGTTTGGGTTTTCATGCAAACTTTGATGTTGAAGTGAAGTTTCTGCCAATTGATTGTCCTTCCATCGTGCCAGAAAGACGTTTAAATGGTTGAATTTTGAGAGTATATGTAAAACGCGCGAAAGCCACTCGCTAAACATGTCAAATTTATTCCCGATTATGGCAGTGTTACATTAAATACCAGAAGTGAAGATGGAGTTCCACGTGATGGGCGTGAAAGCTATTAGTTCTTTCCTGGTTCACAAAGAAACGTTCTTTGCAACCTAGATCCCACAGAACAAAAGTAGAGAAATCCTGGGATCAAAGTTTACTAGTCGATGATGTAATACCATCTGCTAGAATTTTACTCAGTACAGGAAGTTTAAACTGAGTATTTGTTTAGCTGAAAACCCCACATCAGGAACTACATACAATGCAACTTCCTTGTACCAGACTATTTGCCCACAATCGTGAGTCATATTCTCTTCAAAATCGGTTTTACTTAATTGGACTTAACATGTTTTGAATTGAACTGGTGTCGCCAAAGTTCGCCGTAAAAGGACTGAACTGAAACGACGATCGTCTGAAATCCCCGTTTTGTTCTCATTTGAAATAGCCACTCGTGACTCGCTGGCAGACGTGTTTTTATTGTAATTTAAGTTCTTTTGCGGAGCAATTTACAAGCTAAAACGGAAGCATTAGCTTTCTATTAGCATACTAGTTCGCCATTTACTATAGCGATACTCACTGTTCACAAACAAGTCTTGTGATATTTAAATT
>CM042753.1:4053881-4068149 GCA_022496165.2 Catalaphyllia jardinei | reverse complement strand
GTTATTGTGTTTCTAACTTCATGTTCAATTTTTTCCTGCTGGGTCAGCTTGAGAACTTATTAAGTCTCAATAATTTCTTCTTAACTGTATTCAAAATATTACCATGTTAAGAGGTTTTTCTGGCAACTTAATTTTTGCCATTATTGCTTAGCAACATTAAATTAGAACTATAACACATGACTGATAAATGCAGGGTACTTACCAATAATTTTGTCAGAAGTATTGCATGCCAGAGCAAACCGTGTAGTTTTGGAGTAGATTTCCATTGTTCTTCTAAGAGCCTGTTGCGCCCCATCTGTCATGCTATGAAAAAGGAAAATACAGTTGGCAATTACAGTATGCTGCCTTTTAAATCATGGAAGGCTAAGCTAAACCTCTGTAATTCACTGCTGGTGATGCCTAATTTTATTAGTGCTGAGTATATCATTTTCTGTACATGTACATGTATGTATATGTTGCCAATTTAAAAGTACTGTGTTCAGCCATCACAAGCTATTACCAATAAAATTGAAGGGCTGAGTGCAAAACCATGCTAAGTGACGATCTTAAGTGTTTTTCTTTTTTTCTACAAAAGCCCCTGAAATTGAACAGTAAAACAACACCCTGTATTTTTTTTTCGTTGGTTTGCTCTTACTTTTCAGAGAAATAACATATGCAAACAACCCTCAGTTTTCCAAGCTGCATCTTTTGGAGATCTATTGTTAAATGAAAAACAAAAGAAACCTTTTGTTTCCCTAAAGGATGAACTCACTATAATACCTTAAGATCTCACTACTGCTTTAATAGCACATGGTGCTGGCTGGACGGGCCAGATTCTAATTTGTTTTGCCATGACACTGGCTCGATACAAGCTCGCTAATTTTTTTTTCGTTCTGTTTCTTTACTTCTTTCAAAAATCAAGATATCTATTTAAAAAAAAATTCTGAATGGAGCTGGACTGGAGAGAGTTTTTTACACAGGTTATTGTGACGTGAGACACAACACATGAATTTCGATCGGGCGTCAAAGCAAAGATCAATCAGAGAAGTGATGTATTACTGCTCTTTCGACTAATACCTTAAGCATTGTTTTTAAGTACCTTGTAGCCTGCCTGGTGGTTTAAAGGCATCATAAGGCCTTGATAAACCCGTAAGTCACCAGCACGTTTTAAAGAAGCAAAATGCGTTCTGTAACTTCCAACGCAACTGGTAAGCCACTTATCGGCGTTTGAAGTCAGGTCGATCCAGGCAGCAAAGTCCAAGAGCAGTTCTTGCCCAAGAAAAAAACCTTGTCGTGAGTTGTGGCCCATTTGCCAAGCGTTGCTAGCATCAAAGTTTGGAAAGTGAGAACTGCTTTTAGACTTATAAAATTTGTCTTGCATCGTCCACCATGTTTACCCTCGCACAAAGTGTAAAAGAACTTCCCGGCATGCATTGCGATCATGTTCTGCAGGACAAGACAAGACAAGACCGGCAAAATTCAGAGCTTGGTTTTTCCTTTTTTACTTAAACATAATAATGGCCAACAAGACGCGATCAACTGAAACATAGATCTGTGATCCAGGTTGTGTTGATTTTATTTGAAATCAGCATGATTTGTAGTGTTTAACTTCTGGGATCAGCGGCCATGTAAATGTATGGAGACCTGTACGTTGCACAGAAGGATTAATCTGTTAATCTGTCAGCCCTACACAGTTTTTGAGCTTATACGTCACAGGAAGTTAACATTTTGAACATTCGTGAAATCAACATCCTTGCTCCCATGCGTTAAATTGAAACCAACATTCTAACCTATTTTGACCTGAAATCGACGTTTTTGAGCATATGCGCTGCGTGAAATGAAGATTTTGCTTGTTTTTAAGTCAAATCAACAGCATTGCCGTCAAGCCTTACCGAAAAATCAACATTCTAACCTATTTTGACCTGAAGTCACGGTTTTTGAGCTTCCGTGCTGTGTGAAATGAAGATTTTGCTTGATTTTACGTGAAATCAACAGCCTTGCCATCAGGCCTTAACATGAAATCAACATTCTAACCTATTTTGCCCTGAAGTTGACGTTTTTGAGCTTACGCGCTGCGCGAAATGAAGATCTTGTTTGTTTTTAAGTGAAATCAACAGTCTTGCAGTCAGGCCTTAACGTGAAATCAACATTTTAACCTATTTTGACCTTGAAGTCGACGTTTTTGAGCATATGTGCTGCGTGAAATGAAGATCTTGCTTGTTTTTAAGTGAAATCAAGAGCCTTGCCATCCGTCCTTAACGTGAAATCAACATTTTCACCTATTTAGACCTGAAGTCGACGTTTTTTAGCGTACGCGCTGTGTAAAATGAACTTTCACTGTTCTCTAAGTAAAATCAAAGTCCTTAGCCCCAACCCTAAGCAATAACCCCAACGCTGAACGTTAACTCTAACCTTGACCCACAAACCGCTAGCGCTAGCGCTAACCGTAAACAATAACCCTAACCCGGAGCACTAGCCCTAACTCTAAGCAATAACCCTAACCCTGGACGTTAACTCTAACCTCAAACCCATAACTGCTAGCGCTAACCCTAGCCCTAACCCTAAGCAATGACCCTAACCCTGAGTGCTGGCCCTAACTCTAACCTTGAACGTTAACTCTAACTTCAACCCATAACCACTAGCACTAGCTCCAACCCTAAGCAATAATCCTAACCTGAATGCACATTGCAAAAGATCAATATTTTGCAGGATTTGAAGTGAAATTACCGTCTTTGCAGTCACGTGCTGACGTGACAACAAATACAAGTTTTTGCATACGTAATATTTCGAAAACGAAGAGCAAACTAGCGGAAAAAAATACAGGGTTATGTTTTTCTATTCAATTGAATTTAATTTCAGGCGCATTTGCCGAAAAAAGAAAAACACTTAAGATCGTCACTTAGCATGGTTTTGCACTCAGCCCTTCAATAGTATTATTTGAGGTACCACCTTGATGAACATACATACCTGTCAGCTTCATCCAAAATTATAATTTTGTGTCTGCCTTTTGGTAAAGTTACTTTCTGTTGAGCAAACATCTTTATCTTGTTACGCACCACATCAATTCCTCTGCAGCAATAATAAAGAGGTACTCTGTGAATATTGTTCCAAAAGGGAGGGACGAATGTGGCCACATGTGGCTTTCAACTTAATCTGAGTATATTCAGTGATGTTCTCCTTCCTGTTCAAGTTAATAATTTTTCCAGTGCAGTAGTCCCTTGAATATGATGTGACAGGTGCCTTGGAATAGACTGTAACAGGGTTGCCATGGCAACTTCCTGGCTACTGAGTATAATGCTACTCCTGTAAGGCCAATCCCACAATGGCTTAATATTTACTGCACTACAGGGATTGCAATAATGGCCGGTTAACAGACAATGTCCAGACTGATTGGGGATTTGACCAGTCAACCTTTTACCTTGCCAGTGTAGACTGTTCGCATTTGATTGTATCGAAAATAAAATAAATTAAAGTTTCCACGCTGTTCAGTTATTTCAGTTGTTATCAGTATGAAGGGAGTTGCCATGTGCACTGTATTACAGAACTTTGATGTGAAATCTTGGGTGAAATTCAACTAGAACTGTTGTTTACAATTCACACAGTGAAACAGACTTTAGGATTAAGTACAGATGGTCACAAAATTCAAAATACCATGAAGACTCGTGTATAAGCCGCATCTTTTTGCTTAAGTTTTGGGCCATAAATCGTGGGTGCGGCTTATAAACGAGACCATTCCTTTCAGAGAGAGTAAACTGGCTTGTTGTTGCCACAAATTGAACTGAAAACCGTCAGTAGATAACGATTAAACATAATGAAACCTGTTGTTTATCGATCACTGCTTTCGGTGGCTCCTAAATGAGCCATTTGTTAGAATCTTCAGGACGGTTCTAAGCCCAACTATTGTTTGCCAGCAGTTCTTTCAAGAGTTTCATTTGTACTTTGTTTGAGCAGTTAAACTCTAACTGGCATGGAACCTCCAATCCTTCGCATCCTCTGCGACTGATCACTTCAATGCAACACTGATTTCTCCAAAGTGAATGGCCGGCCGTTTCATCGCCCTTTACTACTTTCATGCCGTGGTTGTCCATGGGGTTGTTAAACTCTCGTTTAGCAACAAGTTTTTCTCCGATTGATGGCTTAAATAGGTCTTGATAAACATGATATCCATGAACAGCTGATGCAAAAGCAAACGTTTCCATGCTCTGGCATCCAGACTTCCCTCGTTAAATGACTGCGTGGATATTAAGGAAATGTTTTGCATCGTTCTCCTGCGCTTACTTTCCTTCAGATTCCGTTGTTTTGTTTCAACTGTGGGCTTTAGCAATGAAGATAACTGTTGTCAGTTACAGGGAATAGGGAAATTGATTAAAGAGAAGCTTTTAAAGGGTATTTTCAAAGTTGATTAACTTATTAATGTCACTGGAAATACACAGATTTCGTCGAGTTTATTGTTAACATCTTCTGAGAACAAACGACGAACGTTTTATACATGTCAAGTGCTTTTTGGAGTTATTTTTTTCCGAAACCATGCTTGAAAGTTGGGGGTGCGGCTTATACACGAGTCTTTACGGTATTTTCTTCTTTACTGGTTAATTTTCAAGTTTACCCTTCTCTCTGCTTATAAAGTAATTCCTCAGAGCAGAGTAAGTAATATATATGGGCAATCAAAGTATAATGCAAAGAAACAATACTAGATAAAACAAATAATTATTCCATTCTTGGCAGGTTTATCTATGTGTTTATCTGTTCCATGCATAATATAAACATAAAAGGTTATACAATGATAAACATCTGAGAGTCTAAATGTGCAAACATTTTCAATTAGTGTTTGCTACCTGTTATTGGCCTATGGAGATAAAATTTTCGTAATCATCATGGGGAGTAACATGGATTACTGACAGAGTTTTAGGATCACGATCTTACACCATGATACGTACACCATAAATCATTATACTCGGAGGCCAAGGCTGTTGCCTAAAAAGTATTTCAAGGAGCCCAGAAGGGCAAAAGCCAAAAAGTTAGGAGCCCAACAGGTAATGTTTTGGGAGCTGCTGCTAAAATTTAGGCGCTCAAAGGACTTTCTTGGGTGCCCCAGGCTGCTGGGCTCCTGTTAGGCAGCAACCTTGGAGTCACTGCACAAATTTAAAGTATGAGTTACTGTTAGTAGTCTTACAGTAAGTGTACCTATTAATACACATACACTTAGTTACAATTCGCCGCTGTAATTTATTTTAATAATTTTGTTAACAATGAGTGCTTTTAAGTACTATAAGCCCGAGGGGGGAGGGGTACTGCCATAATATGGACTATATAGGTATGTGCCGCTGTGAAGGGTATGGTTTCAAGCAGTTTACTCTAGCATAGGGTATATAAATCAGAGCGTTTGGGTCTAGAAGAGGGTATCATTTTTCACGAAACTAAGGAACCAGGAATTGCTACTCAAAAATATAAAAAAATGAAATCGGCGAGTTTAAACTTTCCCGACTCAACAGCGTTGATAGATGACTATCACAAAATGCAACTGAATATTATTAACTGTCAAAAACCAGTTTCTGGAAAACAGCTAGTATAGGATAGGAGTGATTTGAGGAGTTTACTTTAGTATACAGTACCGCCCATCAGGTTGCAGCAAAACCTTGTCTTTGCAGCGTGCTCCCACCTCGCGTCCACCGCAGGTTAAAATTAAAAGCACCGCGGTAAAGACGAGTGCGACCGCAACTTTAAAAATACCGCGGTAAAACAGACGAGGTAATACCTCAGGAAAATAATGAGTAGAATTGAGTAGAGTGGCATTTTCATCACTGTTGCATGTAAACCCCATCATAATCCGAAATACAGAAACATGCTCGATGGAAAGTTGGGCAGTTCACATGTAAATGCATATCCTCTAGTTTGGTTCGCTCTTTCAAAGTCTACGTGTGTCAACTATTAATAAGCCTTTTTACAAACTCTAACTACACTATTTGTAGCCGTAGGGTTCGCAGAGTTTTGAAGGTCACTCGCTGGATTTATAGAACAGTGGCTAGATGAAGCGGTCTGCTACTGCCGTAATCAGTCAACAAGGTGTTGATAACTATTGCAGCAACATGCTCTACACATTACCACTTTCTGGTAAAAAAGCAACTGTTCGTAGTCCAGTTCGTTTTTATTTTTATTTTAAAATCGATGCATTGAAAGTAGTAATGCAACTTCGCAACTTAGTATAGGAAACAACAGAGATCGGGAAATCAAACAGGTAGCAGCATCTTTTTGAATAGGTATCATATTTTGATTTCCGTGAAAGGTAACGTAAAATGAAAAAACAACTAATATAACCAATTCTTCTTTTGATCAAGCTGTATAGTAGGAATCTTGGCTTAAAGGAAGATTACATGTGTTAAATTCTGTCAGGAATAAAGAGCGGTGGCCGTTCTGAAACACGCTTTCTTAATGCTGCAATGAGCGGAATCCAACGGGTATGATTCTAATAACTTCTGGAGGTACAGATAAACGAAGCGGGCTACGTGCACACTGAAACTTTGTAAGGTAAAAAATAAATAAATGAAGAAAGAAAACAATTGATACCTAAAACTGCGTAGATTACTATACAATAACCTTTACTTCCAGAAAAATCCCTGGAATGCTATGCGAAAATAGCGGAAATGTCTTTTGTCGGCTTTTCGTAAACAAAACTATCAGCAGAGCAACTTTCATGGTGCCGGTGAGCTTTCTCCAACATTTTGATCAGAATTACAACAAGCAGTTGTTTACTTTCTCATTGAGCTCTCAGTGAAGGCAGTGGCCGAGATACAGCTTAAAAGATATTGCTTTTCCTTGGAGCCAAAAGCTATTTTGAAATTTACAACATGTCTCTTCCTCACAAATTTGCGGGTGGTTAATAGGCCGTGGGAACAGGCGAATTTGATTGGTTGCTACAACTAATTTGACGAATTACAAAGCGCCTAACAATAATAATTGGTTGACCGATGGGTTTACAATTTGCAAAACACTCACGAGCTTATAAATTTGTGTTGTCTACACAAACCCACAGGTTAAAAACTCTTAAGTGCGAACCATGTTCAGGCAGGAGACTGTTTGATGTGAAAACAGATTGATTGTTATCATTGTTTTGACGTATGTTTTGAGCTTTCTCAAGAGTAGGAGCTAAAATCTGGAATGAGATGCCAGCATCATTAAGAGAGCTCCCCAAGAAACACTTCCAAACAAAACTCCACTCTTTCCTTCTCGATATTCTTAAGAAGCATGATGACTATATTGATATTTCCCAAATTACCTCTGCCCTAAAAACGTACAATTGAACTTGAGTTCTTCATTATGTTAACATTTTAATGATGTAATAATTTGGTACAATCTGTTTAAAAATTATGTAAGTCTCCTATTGTAAATTTATTATTCATTTTTAAATTTACTATTCAATTTTCATTTTCATTTTTTTTTCTTTGTATGACTGTTCCGCCCAGACTAGCAATTTGCTATTTGCAGAACAGTCTTTCTTGTGCTGAATTTATACCATAAATAAAGTTGTTGTTTGCTGTTGTTGTTATCACATGTCACCAACACACTCAAGCAAAATGAGTTGAGGTTTGATTTTTGTTTCCGAGAAATGGCGGCTTAAATTTGTGTTCCATTTTTGCTTTAACTGTGCCCTAGGCCAGGTTGTTAAAGTGCTGTAATTAAACAGGCAGATGTGAAAAAGCCGTTGGTGGTTTCTCTCGTTTATGGTTTGGCCTCCTTGAAACAGATTCCACAAAAAACAGTACAATTTACATATTCTTTTATACACGTAATAAAGCTACATCTCGATCGGCTTCAAGGAAACAGAGACAAAACTTGGACTAGAAAACTCCAATCGCTGATTAATGACAGCTACCGTATTTACTCGTGTACAAGTCGAACTCGTGTATAAGTCAACCCCTCATTTTCCAGGTCAAAAATCAGATTTTTCATTATTTATGGTTAAAGAAATAAAATTCAGACCAATAGAAATTTCCCAAAACGTCAATCTTTTCTTCCTGAGAATGTATCGAAACCACGGTGAATTAAAAAAAGCAGAGGTGTAATGTTATTACGCTGTGAAGTTTATCAAGACTTGTTTAATCACGATTTAAGCACATACAAGCTCTTCGATTTACTAGTGAAGTATTTTATGATGTTTGGGAGTAAATCGCATTGCATTTAACTAACCTTGACCTCGATGTCGAGTTTAAAAGGAGATTAGATAAGAAGACCAAAGGAATGCAGCAGAGCTTTGAAAGGTCACTAAGCTACAGTAATCATTTGATGAGAACGAAAGTTCAGCACCATAAACAGCAGCGAAGCTCTATAAAAGAGAAATGTATGCTCCACAGATCAAAAGACACAATAGAAATCATCTCCAGTAGGTTTATGTTTAAAGCATTTAACATTTATTATTTCAAACTTTTTTGTTGAAGAAGACTGCGCTGAAAACTAAGAAACTCGACCACAATTAGAACTTGTTTTGTAAACTCAGTTTTCCAAATGCACTTCAGGCAATTGTTATGCTAATTTCTTGGACTGCTTTGTCAGGTCTTTGTGTATGACTAGTGTATAAGTCGAGGGGATTTTTTGGGGTGATTTTTTGCTCGTAAAAGGTTGACTTATACACCAGTAAATAGGGTATACAAAAACGATTAACGAGGCATAAACAGCAGTAGCCGTTTTTCATTTCAATTAGCGACCAGAGTTAACCTGGTTTTGTAACTGCCGGCTGCAAAGCGAAGCGCATATAAACAAAGAAGTACGAATGATACTGACAGCAACAAAATAAATTGGAATTGAAGTTAAATGTATTAGCCCGGTTTCTTTTCATCGAAATGAATTTCAGAGCCATTCCTTTCTTCACTCTTCTCGGCCGTTTGCATGATGCGTGGACATGAAATCAGATAGCGGCCATAGCGATGTCGGGTTCTTAATTACGAAAGGGGATGCTTACAACGTGAATGGAGACATGTGTACCACTATATTTTATTTTATACTAACTTACAGATATTTTTGATTAAGCTCATATAATGTAGCTACCGAATTTTCCTTGTGTTATCAATCTTGTAACTGACATCGATGATCGGCACTATCAACTGCTACTTTGTGATGAAAATACAGAGATTCAAGACGTCTGAGCATTCAAGCACGTTTTGTCGTGAAGAAACAGCTTGGAAACAAAATACTCAAACTGGGCGCGTCTTTATCACCGAGGTAATACCTAACCCAAAATATTGGCACAGTAGGACGAGTGCCTTCCTTGGTTTTACCTAGGTAAAGACGAGGTTGGGTGCGGGAATACCCGACATTGACGCGTGGAGGCCCTGCGGCAAGAACACGGCAAATGGGTCAATACTTTCAGGCGGTACTGTAGGGTAGCAAAATTCAGCTGAACTAGCCCTGGTATAGGCTAAGGGTTCCAGGGTCCCAGCGCACATCCCCACCCAGAAATTCCTAAAGTACCTCCCCTCCCGGGACTATAAGTTTTAAGCAACAACTTTTTTTGAAATATATAATGTCAGTTTTGGTTCATGGGCCCCTGTTTTAAAAGCTTTTTATCTAATAAATCTGACTGGCCAGAAACAATAGGGCACTGAGCTAAGATTAATTTGGCTGGTCATTATGTCCAGAGACTCTCTGCACTGGATTCTGGATAGAGCAGTCTTGAGTATTGAAAGATATGGTAGTACATATATGTTGTGTTCCTGGGTGGGACACTTTTTAATCTTACAGTACCTCTCTCCACCCAGAAGTATGAATGGCCCATTTACAGTAAATAGTTAGGGAAGCCAGACATCACATACTATCTAAGGGCAATAGGATCACTCTTAGATACAGGGCTCGAAATTAATGCTCGACCTAAGGGTCGGTTGATCAGGGTCTTCTGACGGTTCCTAGGTCCAATCAAAGGACCTATGGGGACAGGGCATTTTCAGTTGCAGCACCAAAGCTCTGGAATTCCTTGCCCCTTGACATTAGGAATAGCGGATCGATCACTCTTTTTAAATGTAAATTAAAGACTTTTCTTTTTAAGAAATATTATTTATAATTTTTTACAATATTTTTAACTGTAGAATTGTGAAGCGCCATAGAGCAGTTAGTGTATATGGCGCTATATAAATGCCATAATTATTATTATTATTATTTAACTCACAAAATGTGAGTTATTCTGATAATCTGCGAGTGAGAAAAATATCAACTAGCAAACATTTGCGAGTCAGAATCATGCAGATCTCCCAGACATTTGGAAAGAATATGCTACTGGTCTCGCCAGTTTGCTAGGTTAAACATTCTTACTGGCAAAACTTTGCAAGTGCATTAAAAAGTTACCTTTGAGCCCTGAGATACTTCATGCAATAGGGCATGTAGTTAACCACTAGTTTAGACAGGATAGCAAATCTGATTCTCGTGACTGGAATGGACTTTATACACCCAGTGTACATACCTGTCATTAGATGCATTCAATTCAAGAACAGCATCTTTGAATGATGAAGCCAGAAGAGCTCTGGCCAGACACAAGATACTTGTAGTCTTTCCTGTACCAGGAGGACCCTGGAAAACAATGCACATTGCTAAATACATTAATACGCACCCTGAAACAAAAACTAAGAACTACATGTTTGAAAAAACCCTACTTTTATTTATTACTGCTTTGGTGTTAGAATAGGTTGCCTAGTAAATGGACTGCAAATAGAAATACCTGGTCAAGAGTGGAACAGGAAGACAAGTTAATAGGAACAGTCCTAGAGCTGCATTTTAAATAATAGACACTTTTCATTTTACTCTTCCAAAAGAAAGAAATAATTTGCCAGTTCTAGATTATGGATGAAAGATAAGATTTTCACCCATCACCTACTACAAAATTCACTTTAGAAAAGTATAAGTAGAGAATATTAAGTACCAAGTATTACTTACTGCAATAATGATGTTTGGAACATTTCCCTGTTCTGCAAAAACCTTAGTAAAAATATAACTTGAAAGGTTAAAAATTTAATATGGAAGTTAGTATTGGTAATAATGGCCGCTTTTATACTAAAGATGCATTGTCTGTCTGGAGGAACTTGAGCAAACTTTCGTATTTTGTCTGGTTTTGCATCTCTAGTATAAAGACAGGCACAGGACATATTATACATCCAGATGAACTAACTCTCGTAGGAAAAAATCTACTGTTAACTGTGCCACATTGTGGAGTGACTTGCTTCCCATCGTTTATTTTTTATTATGGAACAAGATTAACCTTCACTTTTCAAGAGTACATGTATGTATGTTTTGCATGGCTAGGATGGAAATATACAGGTAGAATTCAACATTTATTTCATGTGTATTTTCAGAGTACCATGAAGTGTGAGAAAATAAATTGCTCTGGCGAATTGCAGACCACTTCCTCTAAAAGGCTGGCGAATCTAGGGTTTGACAGTATACTTCTACTGGCAGATTGGTAACATAAATTATGTACAGTCTGAATGTTATGCAGTGCATTTTGTACAGGCTTATCTGTTACAACACTGTCTAGGTCTGTTCCTAGAAAATACACAGTCTAGGATATTTTAAAGTCTAAAACAACATATTTTCTTAAATTAAGCCTAATTAAAGTGCACCTAACCCCAAACATTTTTCCCACTAAAACAAATCTACTTGTTATTTGAAATACTTCTGACAACCTATATCCTCCTATCCCACAATATTTATAACATAGCCGGCAAAGTCGTGCGACTGATATATAAGCTTACTGATACGTAAATAAGTCGCAACTATACACCACCAACCAACACTAATTTCTCTTTTGATTCAGATAAAAGTGGAAGACTAATCCTTTAAAATTACATGATAACAAAATTGTTAGACTCATAGAGTTTTTCGAAGGTTTGGAAGACAGCAGTTCGACAAAAATTCTGTGCAATAATGCCGAAAATATGCCGGCCATGTAATATTATCTGCAGACCGCTTAGTGAGCACATCCTGTTTGCTTATCCAACGAATGTCACGCTAAGCATTGAGAAAAAAATCACATTGGTGATTTGGAATTACGGCTTAAAACGTTTAACAATGTAAAATTGGTAATTGTATGAAATGCCCCCTTCTGCCTTGCTTCCCAAAGCTTCAAAAATAAAGGTCCAAACAATTCTATGATTTTCAGTCGCGGGTCAAAGCCATTGTTTTGGAGGTCATCATGTCTCGAAAATTGCAACACGTACTTCGCTGTAATAAACATGAAGCATTCTAGAAAGTAAAATGCAAACTGATTTAATAGAACAGCCATACCTTGACAAGATACATTCTTGCTACCGACAACTGTAAGCAGGCTTTAAAAACACTTGTGGGAACCTTGTGGTTAGGAAATGAATTTACCATCCAAAGCAGTCCTTGAGTTTTCTTTCCTGCTTTTTGTTTTCCTGCTCCTCCAATAGCTCCTCACCTAGATTTCCATTTGTAATATACAAGCAACTCGTCCACAAAGAGTTCTTCCCCGTCATTGAAATATTGCAAAGTGCTCTCAAAGCTCCAGGCAGTGATCTCACAGTCGTCGAACGTCTGAACGTGCCTGATCGAAGTTTTATTTTGGAGTCTTTGAATCAAAACTTAACTCTGACTCCAGTGATGAAGAAGAAATGATTCTTAAACAAATCTCGGACGTTTTAGTTCCAAAATTTATTTGAACGATTAATTTTGCTTTCCATTTTCTCCGCAAATACAGAGAGCTGACTGAGGTGCCATTGTGTTGTTCCTGGGTAGACGTCATCAGCAACCGCCGCCCCAGACTCCCTAAAACTCGGTCGTGCAACTTTCAGAGGTCATAGAAAAACGAGGATTCAAGAAAATTGGAAAAAAAATTGCGCCCAAATGCTTCAAATAACAAGTAGATTCGGTTTAGAAAAAATTGGGGGGTTAGGTGCACTTTAAGTATATGTAGTGTCTAAGAAATAACAGTACCTCTAAACGACTGACAGTTTCCTCATTTCCAACTATTTCATGAAGTTTTGTTGGTCTGTATTTCTCTACCCTGATAATAAATAACATCACAAACATTATTTTATCAACTGAGTGGGAGGCCAAGGTACATGCGATATGACAGAGAGGCTGCCAACATGGAATGACCTTCACATCACCGAACGTAACTCCCAAATCGTCCATTTTACTTACCATGGAAGTTCAAAGCCTTTAGCGTGTTTCACCGAGCTAGAACTTGCACTAGATGACCCTTTAATTGTTGCTTTTTCCTTCTGTGGTAAATCTACCTCCATTGCTTCGTCTTTGGAGGTTTTTGAGCTTGTTGGGACTGTCGAGCTCGAAACCTCCACTTCCATCTCGTCCGCCATCTTGGTTGTATCACGTGAAAATAATTTGGCGCCAAAAGTTGAACTCGGGCCCAAATTTCTCGCACTATTATGCTCAATCGGTCAGAGACCAGAGGGAATACCAGAGGAAAATGGAACGACATTTTCCGATCAAACCGGGCCAACTAACAAGCCTGTCGCTTTCCAGACGCGGTCTGTGATTGGAGAACGAAACAATAGATGATACAACAGAAACAATGCCCCTAGCCCTATATAACAAAGGAAGCTACAGGTCATACTGACGAATGAAAATAGAGGTCTTTAAGAGCTACAGGATTACTGCAACCAAGAGGAATGGTCCTCACCAGTTTTCATTCCTTTCCCGAATTACCCTTCCGCATAAGTAAACAAAAGTAGAGCTATGAACCGGTTTGCCAAGATTTGGTCGGAATATCGCTTCCGCGGTGATCCCAAATATTGCGGGGCTAAGGCTGCGCTCCCTCGGGCAGGGGCAGGCCGGGGCTAAGGCTGCGCTCCCTCGGGGAAACCCACTCTTCCCAAGGGCGCAGCAAGGGGGTTCCTGGGGTGCCCGTGAACCCCCCCTCTTGGTAAGCCTTTTTGTAAGCAATTTAGACACCGTATTTCCTTCAGGACTTAAAATTATTGAATTAATCTAACTACCTAACTAAAATTATTAACAACTACTACAATAAGAAAAATGATAAAAACTTGCTTTACAAGGAAGCCGTGTATAAAAAAATGAAAGGTTACGTAAGTCAACTGCCGAAATCAGAGTTTTTTAACTTGGATTTAAATACATTAAGAGAGAGGGACTGACGCATATCCACGGGTAAGCCGTTACACAGCACAGCACAGCACAGCACCGCTGTATCGCAGACTTCTTTCACAATAGTTAGTGCGAGGCTGTGGAATGGCAAGCGAAGAGTCACTCTCTCTTAAATTATAGGTTAAGGTATCTGAACAGAAGACAAAGTGCGAACTAAGATAATCTTGA
>CM042753.1:4041287-4053710 GCA_022496165.2 Catalaphyllia jardinei | reverse complement strand
AGCCCCGGCCTGCCCCTGCCCCGGGGAGCGCAGCCTTAGCCCCGGCCGAGAAGGTTTTTTTGTTTCTGTTTTTTAAAGTTGTGTAATTTTCGGAAGAACAGCAGCATTAAAAAAACAAATACTTTGGTTTAGTACTTAAGTAATGGACTACGAGACATGTTTTTCCGCAGGAAATTATTCCTGCGGTTTTTTTATATCTGTTTTTAGTTACTTTAGGTTTGTTGTTTTTTAGAAGACTTGAAGAGCCTTTTTGGTGCGTTTAATTAGCTCTTTTGCCTTCTGAACAATTGAAAGTGTTTGTAATTTTAATAAATTACGTACTCTGAATCACGGCCTCTAAGAAGAAAATTTCGTTTTATGTCCATTGGTTATTGATGCTATTTACAGGGAGCGTTACATTATCATAAAAAAATATAGCAGTGAATAAACTGAAAACTCACAAAGCAATTTCGAAGGAGATCGATGTCTTGCGTCAGCTCTCGCTTATTTTTCCAAATCAAATAGTTTAGTAACCGCTAGGGCTTCATCATTCCAGGAAGCACGCCTAGAATAGTTCTACAGTTAACAGGAAGCATGCATAATAACCATACACTAGTGTAATTAGCGAGCAAAACACATTTATATAGACACCAGCTATTCGAGTCTTCAGAGTTTTATATGTGGCCGTCAATATTTTGGAGCCACTTAATCACAAAGTCCGATGCTCTACATTCTATTATAATTCCAGAAAGTTGAGTAGTCAATGTCTTAACCGGATAAGAGCGGTTGATCTACTTCAGTTTCTTTAGAAAAAGAAAAGGAAGTCAGAAAACTTCTAAAGATGAAAAGATTGAGAATTATTTACAAAACATGGTATCCTTAGATACACTCACTAGGTTTGTACCAGACAATATCCAATAGTTGCTTTATTTTTTCTATCACCTGACTTTGAGAATGTGTTGATACAATTCGAAGAAATTGTATGTTTATTACTACTTCTTGATAATTTAAATTTTTCCACGTGAGGAACTGTGAACAAATGGCTTGTCCACTGTCAATTTTAACGAAAAAACGCAATACTTAACCAATTTTGTACGTGACGAACAAAGTGCTCTTCTAATGTCAATTTGAAAAATTATTTTATCGCTAAGACAGACAAAGTGATTTAAGTTGGTTCACTCACTATTTTGTGAAGTGCATGCCCATGATTTAATCTTTCGAGTTTAATCAAGTCATCTATTTAGTAAAACTTACATTACATAACTCTTGGTGTAACTGAAGCATGAACAAATGTAACTTGAAATTGGTAGAAAAAGCTCTTAGTAAATGTTTTGGGGAATGATAGCCAAATCAGGTTTGTAAATCTCTCGCTTGTCACAGTTTCCCACTGTCAGACATATTTTAAATAATGTCTTCTTTTTTTTCACTGGGAATTTATCAAATCAATTTGTCATTAATTGTCTGCCGCGTGGCTTCGGTTTTGCCACGCAGGAAAAACACAACTTCGTTTGCACCGAAGTCGTTAAGATCATTACATTTGTTTTGAATTGACAAATAATGCATCCCTGTATCATGTTCTTCAATTTCTAACTTTTTATTATACAAATCATCTGTTTCGAAGTTTACAACGTTGAAATTTCCTCAAATAGGACATTTAAAACAAAAGTACGGTTTTTCTTTATCATTGTGCATATGGCTTTACCCTGGAAGGAATTAAAGTCGTGTCCCTCTTATTGCTCTGGATTTGCTTCTCATGTTGTCGTTGAATATCTCAGGGGTGTTTACATGAGAAATCTCACGCCGGTGCGAGTTTCACAGTGGGATGACTTTTTGATTTCGTATTGTGTTTACATGATGACTGGGTCATTTCATATCTTGTTATTTAACGGTACATTTCATGTTGATAAAATACACGTTTGCTTCAAAATCGCAAACAGTACGCAAGTGCTGGGTGTTACGAAAACGAAGACCCTCGAAAACGAAGACCTAAGACCTAAGACCTGAGGTCTTCGTTTTCGTAGTACGAAAACGAAGACCCTACGTTAGCAAAAAGAACTGCTTACTTTTTAACGAGAATTTTCCAGCAGACTAGCCTTCTCGACTGTTAGAATCTATTTTATCTACAACATACAGTAGACATTAATTATTTATTGACAGAACCCCCGAGTCATTTCCTGTGCAGAACGCGTTCTTTACAATTCCGTCACGCTAATGTCTTATAAACTGTAAATCAAAGGGCCGGCTAGCGTTGGAATTCTGCCTGCTGATCCAGAATAGTATGCGTGGCAAGTTTACCCGAGGAAACCATCAAGAATTTCACTAACAAAATTAGGTCGCATAGCGAAACAGAGCGGATGAGACGGGTCAGTAGTACTAGACATCTTACTAGCACAGTATAAAACACGTCAAGTAAAATGTCGTATTATATTACCAAGCCTTGCTGCTGCTTAATGTGTGTTGAACTTCTCATTTGCACGGTTTTCTGTTTTACAGGGTCTTCGTTTTCGTACTACGAAAACGAAGACCGGGTCTTAGGTCTTAGGTCTTCGTTTTCGAGGGTCTTCGTTTTCGTAACACCCCGCAAGTGCTACCCGTTCCAGTCTGATCGTTTCGCGTTTGCATAATACCGTTGCGAGATTTCGTACCGGAGTGAAATTCTCGCCCCGGTGCGAGAACCGGGGTGAACTGACGCCGGGGTGACTCGCACCGGCATAACATTTTGTGGTGGTATTATGTAAACAAATATAGAGCCATGAGAGGGAACCGGAGAGAACTCGCTCAGGGGCGAAAGTCGCCCCGATGTCATGTAAACACCCCCTTAGTCACTGTGTGGCATTTGAAAACCACGCTAAGTCGAACTGCTTCCAATTGTGGATGTTTTAGTTTCACTTTAAAAACTACCGCATTGAGATAAAATCTACAAAATATGTTCATAGACCTTACAACAGTGTTTAGACTCTGACCACCTGTGCGGGGTAATTTTCGCTGGTCTTCATATGAATTGGTGATCGACGCCTGTCGCTCCAGTGCGATTCACCTTTGCTGCCTCTTGGTCGGCTGCTCTGGTCAACTCCTGTGAAACATGTACATCTACGTAATTTATTTGCAAAATCCTATGAGGACATCCAGCAAATTTCAGTGCAAAGTGCAAAGAGAAGAACAACAAGAAAGCCATGGTTTAGGGTTTTCGTATGTTTAACTCAAGCAAAGCTGAATTAATCGAGCATTATTATCAGCAGCAAACGGACGTCCATCGGCCTTGCGCTGTATAAGCCTCCAGCAACATGTGGAATAAAACTCATAAGCGACTGCCAACAAAGTGGTGCAGTGTGGAAATGGACTGGAGGTTAGTTAAAGTTTTGGTATAGCCTACACAACTGTTGTCTTCATGCTGGAGCAAATGCAAAGGCGGGAGGTACTGTATTTCTGTTTTTATCGCAAAGCAGAGAGTGTACCCATCGAAGGTAGCGCTCCGAGCGGACGAAACAAATTTCGAATGATAAAGCCAAATTGTATACCGAACAGATAATCTGACAAGCTTTAAACAAACATTCTAAACAGGGCTCAGAAAAAAGGATTCCATTCGGTATTTTAACTTCGTCTTTTCTGTACAGTCTTCGGTGTCACCTAAGATTACATGCAACGAAAACAACTAGTTGAATAAGAATACATAAAAGAGAGAAGATATGACTTACCTGTAGGGAGCACATCTACTAAGATGCCTTCACGCTTGCCTTCAATTCAACGTTGACCGACGCTAAAATGGGTGTGCCATTTTACACTTCTTTTTATATATCTTTACATACATTAAAATTCATTCCCGCCGTGAGAAATATACTTTAAACAAAAAAATGCATCACCCGTTAAGATTCCGTGCTTCTTGGATAATCGTGAAAAATGAGCAACTTCAAAGAAAAGTACGCACCTGAAAGGAATTTTGATCCGAACTCGTTATGTTTGTAGTTAATGGGCCAATGTCGGCTCCGAGGCTCCAGTAGAGTAAAAAGAAATTAATTATTCATCCATTATCCTCGATGCTATTTCTGTTGTCTTATTCCCCTATGCCTAGAAGCCAAGATAGCATTTTAATATATTGAAACATGGTCTATTATAAATACGCACAGACCACTTCCCCTA
Source organism: Catalaphyllia jardinei (assembly GCA_022496165.2). Taxonomy (NCBI): domain Eukaryota; kingdom Metazoa; phylum Cnidaria; class Anthozoa; order Scleractinia; family Caryophylliidae; genus Catalaphyllia; species Catalaphyllia jardinei. The sequence goes on along the minus strand of CM042753.1, from coordinate 4,049,594 downwards.
AATATTAGTCGAAGACGCGCCGTTTCATTTGGCTGGCTTCTTCATCAAAAATGTGCGCGCTTTTGCGTGCGTGCGTTTCAGGCTGTTCTTTAAGGTGGCTCTCTGTAACATTTCGAGTGTACGTGAGCTGAGGACGACTACTTTAGGAATCTCCGCGAGCTCATAGAAAGGCATCAGGGTTATCGATAACGTGAAGCCTCAAACAGCAAAACTGACAGTGAAATGTCTCACATTTCCTTCGGTCACAAAACTTAATTAAGCAAAGTAAAAAAAAGTTTCTCTGCTTTCATACCAGTGACAACTTGCTACTCTAGGAAAGCCCACAAAAAAGAAATGTGAAAGCGTTTAAGAGATCGGATCATCGTCACGAAAGGTCACGGTTCTTTCCCGTGGTATTCTTTGTTTCAAAAACAATTTTGAAGTTCACACAAGAGGTAGTCATACCAACAAAGACTAACAACAATGCAAAGACGATTATTAAAATATTCTGAACAAATTAGCACTCCATCCGAAAACAAAGCGACACAATAGATTCTTTCAAACTCTAATGACCTTTAAGGCCATGTTTGCAGTTTATTTGCGGCTTAATTAAAAGATGAAGCGATTGTTTTGAAAAGAAATGCTTGATCTGTAGCTTAGTCGAGCGGCGACTGGAAATAGCAAGGATTTAGGCTGATATTTTGCAAGGATTCATCGAGTTAGAAAGCTTTAAAGAAGAACAGAGTCGATTTGAGACAAACTAGAAGCAAACAGTAATGCTACACAAAGTCGGCAGTGATCTCGTCATATCTGTCAACGCAGCGAGTCAAGCGAGCTCGTTTAGCGCAAGAACGCAGAAAGTCGAAGAAAAACCTACAAACCTACTGGGGCAGTTGAACCAATATAAACTGGGAGCGTCTGGGAATGAAACATCGACAGCAGACCAGAAACTTGCAGACGATGAAACACGTCAGCTAAAATTGCCGGTTCTCCCAACCGTGAGACGAGTGAATAACGAAGATAACAACGATCTGCAACCTCTATTGCGAGGATTAGAAGGCTTTGATTTCTCGCTACAAGAACTTAGAACAGAATGGATTGATAAATCAGACAAGAAGTCACAAGCTGCTTGTTCCCAGCGTCTCGAAGCAGCTTCAACTACTCCGCAATTCACGCAAGAACGAATTCTTTTTGTCCCAGATCAGGATCAGGTAAACAATAGCGTAGGCAAATTGGAACCCGCGGGGGACATTTTGAAAGACCGGAGTCAGAGTGGTCTGCCGATCTCTCGTTCAGTTTTGGAAGGTCAGAGAGTGAATTTAAGAGAGAAAATGGGGCTAAACAAACAGCGAAAACAAATTCGTTGTCGTATGCCGGGGAAAGCAAACAAGCTATGTAATCAAACTGAATCAACCGCGGAAACCTTTGGCACTAAAAATATTTCAATGAAAACACGAAGGACAAGGCCAAGCACGGTTTCTTCAAAGACTGGGAAAAAGGTTACGCGGCCGGTATTTCACCTGCCAAAGGCCGATAAATACGATATCATATCTAGGAACATAAACACCAAAGTTTGTTCGGTTGTTAAAGTGGACAATCTAAAATCATCCTCATTATTCTATTCAGGCTACAAAAATACATGGATTCCTCGCCGGGACAGTCACGTTATTAAGAACTCTGTGTTTAAAGCTATCGCTCAACCGACAGTGTTTCTAAGGCAACCATCTCCTGTCGCTGGAGTAAAAATGACTCTGAAAGAGCACGAAGGCTCGTTGGCGGCAGCGATTCAAGCTGTCGAGGAAACAAACGTAACCTCTCCAACTGTTGATGTAGAAGTAAGTCGGCAGGCAAAGAAATTTGTTATAAGATTACCCCCGATCTGCTGAATATATACAACAACAATCACAACACGAACGGCAATAGAAGCTGCACATAAGGTCTTTTTTCAAACTGAGGCAAACTCATCTAAAACTTTAATTAAAGCATCATTTTGCTAGGTCAAAGATTTATAATCTCCTCTGGCCTGTTTGTCAAAAAAGAATTTATATAGTTGGCCGTACTATATACCAGAGTAAGAAAATAAAGTGAGATTTATAGAATAAAAGTTTAAACCTAGGCTCCAGATAGTTTTTTATTTCAATTACTTTAGTTGATATTCTTACAAGGCCTGTGAGCAGCCTTAAGTTCGGAGTCTCAAGTCCGAGCTGCGAATGGCCATACTAAGAGTAGTACTCGTTAAACTGGAACTGCACTCGCTACACTCGTTGGCGTGTTCCACTCGCGCGCGTTGATTGCTGGTTAAATTGCAACTCGGGCGTCACTCCCAAACGTGTTGGTCGCTCGCATAACTACTCTCACTCTTGTTCCAGGATAACTGAATCTCGTTCCCAGCTTCTTTGCTCGGAGGAGGAACGTGTACAAGGAGTGAGGTTGCACCGCTTACATCTCGCTTGAAACCTTTAATCCCGTAAGATAGGGGCATTGACAAGTAGGGGTGAAGGCTCAGGGAACGAAAATCTTGTGTCCAGCCAGTGCCTGTATTCAGAGGCTACCTCTCTCCGATTTCGCGTACATATTCTTATTGGTTCTTAGAGAAGTTTGGACTTTTAGCCAGCCTCATTCGGGAGAAAAGACAGAGGGTTAACGGTGAACGCTTGAAGCGATGAGCTCCCAAAACTTATTTACAACTTCAAAGTTTTAGCAAGTGCTTCAAAGACAGGCCGATGTAGTGCAACAATTTCTACAAACTCGCCCATGTCATGAAGTGATAATCTGAATGGTGTCTACCGAGTGCTTGCATGGTCAGTCCTCGAATGGCAGAGATCTACACTCTTGTACATAAAACTCGCGGTGGTGATTTTAGGGGGTAAAATTCTGTGAGGTTAGGTAGGACTAAGAGATGGGCTGCTGTAATAAGGTGCTTAAATCAGTTGATGACCACCGTAAGAGTTATTCCAGTACTTTATAGTGTGAACACGAATTCCCTCAGGTATCACACTAACAAAATTCAATTCTGGTACTCTGTTTTGGTGGGATTCGGGGTCGAGGCTTTTTTCAACTTTTCTTGCAGCCTCCCCGTCAGGTTTGTTTGTTTGTTTTAGATACACCCTCCTCCCCTACCTGGAATATTGTCTACTACCAAATCTTCAAAAGATGAAAGCACTTTTCAATTTTATTTTTTCACTTTTGTCACACCTGTGCCAAAGCACTTTTTAAAAATAGCTCAGACTTGGCCGACTCAACCTTCCTCGAACAATTTTCCCTTGGACATAAAACGGGTCAATTTTGATAGCACTCGCTCCGACGAAGGGCTAACACTCGAAACTTTGGAATCAGCTTACGGTGGGGGCATGGCCAATTCATATTATCAACCCAGTTGATAAAACTAAATTATCTTATAATGCTCCCCAGCGACGCAGCACCAACCGGTTTCTTTAGAAACTTATCCCCTTTAATCAATGAAGTAAATGAACTGTACACAGGTTCAATAGTTAATAAGCTATAGTTAACTGCTATTTTTATTTCCTCTGCAAATAAGACATGTCGAAAGAGATGTCCTCTGACTTACCTTTATTCTTGCGTTTAAAACAATTACGAGGACCGTAGGTTATCTACTCTCTAACAGAGTCCTTTATGAGCTTAATTAGCAATCAGTAAGCTAATCTTCCAAGGATACAGGATAACAGTCTCTTTTGACTTCTGTATATATGCCCATGCGACTACTAAGAAATCCATCAATCTCTCAAAGTAACCTTGAAAACATTTCGTCAGAAAAGCACTTCGGTGTGCAATGCAAACTCAACAGACTGGCGGTAACCTTATCACAAGTTTCTTTTCTTGCCTGTTCACCTTAGCGTCAACACAAGGGGAATCTATGCTTGAAACGTTTGTTTGTTCGATTGATTGAATCGCTGCCGCTAGCGAATCTTCAGCTAAGCTGGGATTTTTCATAAAATTCCTGTCACGGTTCGCAACCCAACTGTCCTTATAGCCTGAATAGATTAATGATTTAAAACCGTTTACTTGGAACACTGATCATACTTTAACGTCTATAATATTTTTAGGTATGATATCGTATTTATCAACCTTCGAAAGGTGCAATACCGGTCGCGTATCCTGTTTCTTGGATACTAGTTTTGGAACACTCTTCCAGCGTGCTTCACTAGAGGTGTTTAATGATGACTCAGTCTGATATGGGAGCTTGTTTCCTGTCTCCGTAGGCTGGCGACGAAGCTCTTTTTTGTGCACTTTTAATTCGTCTTTTTCTCTTAAATTCACGCGTTGGCCCTCCAGGACTGTCAACGCAGAAAGAGGCGAAACATTTGGGCTATTGTCTTTCAAGACGGATAGTTACAAATTCTGTCATTAAATGACACATTGAGGCATACTCGATCGTCTCTAACGCTTGATTTATCTGGAAATTCGTTTAAACATATGTTAACAACGGATAATTCGTCTAAAACGGAAATATTATCTCTGGAGTTTACATTGTTTTCAAGCTGTTTAGGGTGATTGGTGTCATCACTTGTTTCTAAACGTAACATGAAAGATAGAACTGAATGAATTAACACGAAGGTCACTTGGCAGCTGGTTATTTCCGCTTGCGTTTTTTTTACATGCGTCAAGACCTACAAAATAAACTCGATATTCAATAAACAGTCAAATAGCATTACATATAAACCAAATTTTTGTGGTAATGATAAACTGGAGTCAGAACAGTTTTGCTTATTTAACTTGGATTAAACTTCACCAGGAATAATCTATTAATTTTATTTTTTTAGTATCCGCAATTAAACTTATTTAAATCAGTTTTTTAATCCAAACTCGTTTTTGCTATTCTCTGGTTTCCGGCGATTATCAGATAGTCGATTTATCAACGAGTTAGTCTGAATATTGTACAGCTCTAAAAAACACGCGTGGCAATTGGCAAATAAGTAAACACTTTAAATAAAGGACGTGACAAATCTCGCATAATTGTTCAATCGGCACAATTCCGATTTCGCACAACAGCATACCAATCTCTGAAAAAAAAAATTGGGGCCTGAGTCTTGTCGCGTGGCTAGGCACGTGGCTGCACGCGACACAGGCACGATGCCCAGAAAAGTGTTCACTCGAAACCTTAGGGCTGGCAACAGATTTCTAGTTTTTAGCCAACTAATATTCATGAATAACGAGGTCGGCACCACTTCAGTCTTTGCTATCTATTCAGGAGGGTCGATTCGGAATTTTTTGCGAGACGTACAAAGCAGCTTAGGCATTCACTCATTAGGCAAACGAACTAGTAAAAAAACAGCAATGATAACCTGGTTTATCTCAACTTAGTCAGTTCTGGTATTCCGTTTCTATTTCTGTCTGTATCTTAAATTCCGACAATATCCAAATTAAAAAAAATGCTACAAACAGCAGACCATTTTGGGTTCAATCACCACTAGCCTAACAAAAGCTTATCCCTGATACCTTAATAAACTGCTTGAATATGTGTCTATCAATGTAGAATGTTGATCCTGGGCAGAATTTCTCACCAATTGACCTAAGCATCCGCGCAGAGTCTGGATAACAAAGAAGCTGACCACATAACAAAAAAAGCAGGAAACCCTTACTCGTCCAAAAAATGTCGCAATTTTTTTTATTTTCACTATCGTAATCAGCTGCCATGTTTCCCGGCAGAGTACAGCATCCGTTTTTGTCTTTGGTACATGTCTGATGTCTTTCCTACCTTGTTGTGTTTTTATAAACACAACAACCTTCACACATTATACCGTGACACATTTTATTACTTCTCGTCAAAATTGAACTTTCTTGGTGACAAATTCTAAGCTTTCTTTATTCTCGGCTACATGGTCTATTTTGCGGGTCTACGTAGCTGTGTAAGGCAAGATTTAGCTAATCTAGGATTACAGCGGTAAACTTTGAATTCCAGTTCAGAAGCATTTCCCGGCATTGTCTATTTCTACTTTGATCACGTATGTTTTTGTGGTTTGACTCACGTTATGCCGCACTATTCGTCTACAAACCAAATTTACGTTTTGATGACATGAATGCGACACTGACATACGGATAATTCTTCTTGATATAAATTTGGTCTCTTGTGCAAATTCTGACAATTTTAGAAAAGTTCTCAAAGAACAACAATATCAAAGTGACTGAAGTACTCGCTCGCAATGCCACGATCAGTTCTCAGTGAGTGCAGTATGTCAGTTACAGGGACAAATCCGTTTCGCCCAAGAGAGACAGACAGACACGCCGGCTCGGCGCTAGAATCTACGAATTTATGTCAACAAGTTTCTGTGAATGGAGAGTTAACGCCACCGGACGTAAAAGAGAGAAACAAAATTAAGTTGCCCGCTCTTCTCACTTGCCAAGATTACAAGACTAAACCATGAAGAGAAGAATGATCTACAAGCTCTTTTACGAATACGATGCTATGACTTTTCATTCCAAGTTCAAGGGCTGAAGCCAGAAGTTAAAGAAGTTAAAACCGCAAGCAAGAACTCATCGCTTTCGTCTGCTTCTCAGAGCGCAGAGGAGTCTTCACATCAGAGCCAAGAAGCTAAGAAAGATTGTAGGAAGACTGACAAAGACAAGAGTTCACTCTCGTTTTCCACTGTGCTGGAGGGCCAACGAGTTAACCTTAAGGAAAAGATTGGATTAAACAACAATGAGAGTAAGCACGTTTATTATAAACCCTCAGACAGGGGAAAGAAGGCGTTCTGTTTAGACGATCTAAGGTCTGAAAACTATCGCATTGAAAGTATGCTAAGGTCCACAATAGTTTCTTTAAAGCACAGGACACAGGATGCTCGTCCGGTATTTCACCTGCCAAAGGTTGATAAATATGATATCACCCCTAAACACCTCAACGGTAAAATTTGTTCTGTGTTCAAACTGAACGATGCTAAAGCATTGTCGACCTATTTAGGCTATACATGTAAAGACACTTGGCTTCCAATGCGTGATAGGTATTTTATGAGCAACTCCGAGTTTTTCAAATCCTTTTATATGAAACCCTCTGTGTTGCTAAGGCAACCCTCTCCTGTAGCTGGAGTAAAAATTAATTTAAGGGGCCATGGAGAAGGTTCATTAGTGGCAGCGATTCGTGCTGCCAAGGAAACTGTGGATGTAGTCTCTCCGTCTGTTGATACAGAAGTGACCAAGAAAGTAGAGAAGATTGTTATAAGGTTGCCGCCGATCTGTTAAGATATATTTTGTAAAGTTCGTGCCGAATTCATAAGAAAAGGGAGCTGTATGTTCAAATCAGAAATGTTAAATAAAGAGAGTTTTCCTTATTCAAAGTCATGGTATTTTGGCCACGTACAAAATTACTTTAAATTGAAGGAATCCTGAAAATAGTAGTTTACTAAGATAGAAAAACACCAAAGAGATAGTAATACACTATAAAGTAGCAAGGATAGACTGCGAGCAGTCTCTCTTTTTCCTCGAAAATCCGTGGGAAAGAACGCAAAAGAAGTAAGCAAACGTGACTGTGAGTGTGACGTGCGAGCGGCTATGCCCGCCCACGCTACTAGCGCCTCGCGGCATCGCCGCTCGCACGTCACGCTTACAGTCACGTTCGCTTACTTCTTTTTCCGTTCTTTCCCACGGATTTTCGAGAAAAAGAGAGACTGCTCGCAGTCTAAAACAAGGATGGTTAAGAAAGGAGAAGATTAACACGGATTACAAACAACGAACTTGAAAAATGTAGGCAAAACGTTTTAAGATGGGCAAACGGTAATGCAGCGTTTTCAAGGTTTGCTAGAAATAACCAGAATATTTTGCCGGCGACACAGCGTTTGTGGCGATGTTTACTTGACTGATCGCGACCTCACCCATCAGTTAAAAACAAAAATAATACCAAAAAAGATCAATCCCACACGTTCTTCAATTCCAAGTAATCATTTCCACATTACATTTTAACCATTTTTTTCAAGTCGTATAAAAAAGACCAGTTTGCGTTACTAGTTACAACTAAAACACCACATCGATTTTTACTAAAATTCCTAAATTCATGCCACTTTTTCATGTTAAACTTGTTGTAACAGTAGAATACCCATGTAAGATTTATTATTTTTCTTAACTAAACTAAATAAGAAGGCACTCCTATTAGAAAATACATTTTTAAGGTTTTCATTGCGCGCTTTCACCACCCAGTCTGACCCTTACTAGCTATTTCTATTCTCTGACTGAAATCCAGATCAGTTACGTGATGAGTTTCGGTGTAAGAGATATGGTTCGTCTCAGATAAGAAGCCTAAATTGGTTCGGAGTTAGAGTTTTCAATTCATGTTGGTCGCTTGCGAATGACATTGTTAATTCATTTAGCAGATGGAAC
>CM042753.1:4023380-4040887 GCA_022496165.2 Catalaphyllia jardinei | reverse complement strand
CGTGATGAGTTTCGGTGTAAGAGATATGGTTCGTCTCAGATAAGAAGAACTTTTCAATTTATTTGAATCGTTTTCTGTGAACGTTGGTCGCTTGCGAATGACATTGTTAATTCATTTAGCAGATGGAACACCTCTTACAGTCTTTGTACTGGCACCTGTAAATAATGTTTGGCACGACGCTAGAGTGCAGGACTTGATATATTGCTGTCATCTGTTACTCTGTAGTTTACTGTTCCTTGGCGTTAGCTTTTTTCACTTCTCGCTTTGCCACAGCCCCGAGATGCACCTCGTCAGGACCGTCAGCGAGACGAAGAATGCGAGCCCACGACCAAAACTGGGCCAGCGGCTGATCAGAAGAGAGACCTGCACCTCCAAAAGCCTGGGAATGAAGAGTACAAAGTGGAATTAATCCTCACGAGGAAGCACAGGGAAAATTTACAGAGAGTCAGCGTTGGTCAACCAAGGAAAGTTATTTAAGCATATATCGTCCACATCCACCCTCTTAAAATAAAAGTGAAGAAAGGGGTTGAGACAAAGCCATTTCAAAGTCTACTCGTGACAAACCTGCATAGCTCTGTCAACGACATTTTGCGCCATCCGGGGAGCAACAACCTTAATCATGGCAATCTCTGGAGCAGCGACCTACGACATGAGAAAACCAAGTAAGGAGAAAGGTGTGATTACTTTCAGCTTGGAAATGATGTGTTAGCAGAGAGAAATTGACCTTATTTCCTACTGTATCCATTAAATGGGCAGCTTTCAGAGTCAGAAGCCTGCAAAAGAAAATATAAAGTCACCAAAAAATTCTGACCAACTATAGACATTTTTTTGCGCTATGAATGTAACTTTTTCAAAATGAACTGACTCAAGAGAAATAAAAAGGTTCACCAAAGTTCTGTTTAATCTCCATAATATAATTGGCTGCAAGCCTCTTTTTAGTCGGCGCACTCTTCTTTGCAATCTTTGTTCATCTTGTCAATGTTGTCCCAAGATCAAAATACTTTTTCTCTTTTTGGATTGCTCTACATTCTCTTAAACTAGTTCTGACTTCTAACTTTACTGTCAATCACGAAAAGGTTTCCTTACGTTGAATATTTTTTTATTCTCAATACCTACCCGCTTGGCAATGTATGGACATTGTAAGGAGAAATTGGATATTGAACTAAGGGCTGACCCACCTGGCTTGTTCAATCTCTATTCTAGACTCAGCGATGTCTTGTAAAATAGTTCCTTGTTCAACCAGTGGTTTGCCAAAAGCTACCCTGCTCCTGACCTGATCACGAAAGAGAAAACGCAGTTATGAGTAACACTACAATAAAAAAACTTGCAACTTAGTGTGGAGGTTAGCTAAGGTTATTGTGGAGGTTAAGTTCCAATTAAGAGTGGAGACTGGGTACGAGAACTTACCCTTTCAATCATGAGCTCCAGGGATCTCTCGGCCTGACCTATCAGACGCATGCAATGATGAATACGACCTGGACCCAAGCGACCCTGGCAATGAGATCAAGCTTTCTAAGATTATACCACGTCACTAAAGTTATCTGTTTGCATTTGAACTTGATAATGGTGTCACGATGTTACAGAAACGCTGTTCTTTCTTATCGCTAACTTTTACTTGTTTATGCTTTAAAAAACTTTTGCTTCCTAAGAAAAGTAATCACCAATTACGACCTTACTATGTTCATACTGTTGTTCATCCTGTTACTAACCTGAGCAATCTCGAATCCCTTCCCAGGACCCAACAAAATGTTCTCCTTAGGCACTCGAACATCCTGGAACATGACCTCAGCATGACCACCTATCCGCACAAGGAACGATCAGACTTAACACAACATCGACTGACAAGCACTATTCACTCGACCCTGAAAACGATGACTTCGAATTGTAAAAACCAACAACAGTTCTTTTCAGAACTACCCTCGTCTCGACGATCGGACTAGACGAACTACTGATACTCCTAGGTTTAGATCATGCACCGAGTCCCTTTTTCAAAGTTGATCATACCTCTAGTTGGCTATAGCTTTCAGCTATGGCCATTCTACCAAAACCGCTGTAACTCGGAAACAGGAGACCGCCAGGGCAACTACTGCATTTTATTTTATTTTTTTATGAGTAAGGTAAACTTTGCCTTGCAATTTTCATTGGTAATGTTATAATGAGATAATTGCAGTCCTCTGTAAAGACTAACTCGGACTAAAATATCACAGGCCTAAAGACCGGGATCGTTGATTGTGGAAAAGAAATAAAATAAAAAAGCTGTATTTACATGGTGGATCTTGATAGCCGAGAACAGACAAGGGTCGTACAACAGTGACCCCGTGTGTGTCCATGGGTACAAGGATCATAGCCTGTCATAACAAACAAGGGAGTAATTAAAGTACTTGAAGTGAAAATTCATAGGAAAGAAAGCTGTGATACCAATTAAGAAATCAGAAAACCATAGATAATTCACTTACGACAAAAGAACTACCACAGCAAACAATGTGATGAAAGAGTACATTATTCGTAGTGACTGTAACAGTCACTGTTTTTCGTCCGAAGTAATAGGATAAGCCAAGAATAGGTAACTTGAAAAACACGTGTGAGGTTGACTGAGTAGTCTAACTGGTTAGTAATTGGTTTGGTTTTGGTTTTACTATGGTTTGAGATTGGCCGACTGCTAGTAGTGTAGATTGGTAAGTAATTGGTTTGGTTTTATGACACTGCGAATGTAATGCAAATCTCAATTGCAAACTTAATACAATTCATCTACTCTCCTTCAAAAAGACCTGGCGAACCATTTATCGATTTCTACCTGTTGTTTGTGTTTAGCAGCATCGGGGTTTGTTTTCCCCATAAAAATACAAATCCTACATCGAGGATCCATGCCACCTGTAATTAGTAAACAAATAAACAAAAATATTAATGCCACACTACTGGAAAAGAGGTTGCTTTGAAGTACAAATCAAAACCCAAATAGTGTTTACACATGCATATTTATATCGGGGAAAACATATTGTCTTGGACATAAACATCTTCACGCAGCAGACCCAGGTCAGAGCGATCCTTTTTGTACAGGCGAGGTTTGACAATCTATGACTTCACTCTGGACGTCTCACGAGTCTTGTGGCGCAATGTTGAGAAACCAAAGTAAGAGTTGTTATTGTAGTTAAGCCTGCTGTCAAATAATCCTTTGTTTAGAAAGGCACACAAACGAGGCGAAAGCATCAATACAAAGCAGAATTGAACCTTTCGCCTCGTTTACATGTCAAACCGCAGATACATGTAAATGAGATAAGAGCTATTAGTATCACCCAACTAGTGGACTAATGCAAATCCTGCATTTTGATTGGCTGCGCTACTAGGGGTCTAATAGTAATAGTCATCGAGTAGCGAAAGTCGCCGGTTTTTCTTTCGTTTTTCCCCCAAATAAATATTTCTTCTACTTGCATTTGCTAACTTTGTTATTGCTTTTTCTGTCCGACTAGTTGGGTGATACTAAAACAATTAGACCCTTCGCCCTCAAGGGCCACGGGTCAATAGCCCATTCGGCTTCGCCTCATTGGCTATTGACCCTTAGCCCTTTCGGGCTACGGGTCTAATTGTTAATTATACACCGTAAGGATATTCCCTGACAATTGTCAGATTGCATAGCACACATAAATGAACAATTCCCAAATGACTTATAACCTGATGTCCACCATTTGTGTCCGTTGATGACATAATGATCTCCATCAAGTGTAATTGAGGACTCGATGTTAGTGGCATCTGATGAGGCTACCTGTAGTAACGACAGCAGTAATCACACAAGAAAATAACAACAACAACATTTCACACAAAAAAAGAAACTGAAACACAATACATATTTGCCCTATGCAATTTCTTAAGTTCTGCTCCTGTAAATTTTAAATCTGTGATATACGCCTCAAGAGAGCCTGGAGACACTTGGGCAAACATTTGTAGTCCGTCTGGTTATGCGTCTCTACTATAAAGACAGGCACAAGACGCATTATATGCCTGTTATATCTCAAAGAAAGTGGCTAAAAGATTTGGACTGGGATTCAAATCTGCTGTTTTGGTCAAGGTTAAGATTTTTCCGTTTGTAGCCGGTAAATAAAAATCACCTGACCTTAGGCTCCGTCATAGCAAAGCACGATCTTATTTTTCCATCTAAAAGAGGCTGCAGCCATCTCTCCTATCAACAAGAAAGGCAATGAATAATGAAACTAATATCAATAATTTAACTCTTAACGTCAACATTGAAACATTCAAATCTCTTCACTGATATTCGTGCCTCTATAGATGTCAGGTGACAAAAATTAATAGTAAATTAACATCTCAACTTCTCTCCTTTTTTGGGGTGGGGAGAGTCCGCTGAGCGATGTGAATACAGGCCCAGGGTTACGTGAAGGGCGATTGATTCATTCGACCGTGCGCCTGCACTCACCTCGGACAGTGGCTTTCGAACCTCTGAGGGAGAGATCTCCAACTGAGTTAGTAATTAGAAGCAAGATTAGTAAGTGATATAGAAAACGGAAGTATGACAAAGATGGAAAATGAACAAAGATGCAGCATGTCACATAATCACAATCATGGGATATCTTCAAATTCATATTCCAGCTCACAAAAAGCTTCATTGTGAATTGGAATCGGCTGTTCAGTGTCGCTTAAAGGCTGCTTTAGACCACAAAGTAAACAAACAAAATAAACGTTAGTTACACGCTGAAAGCGGTCTGGCATTCAGGTTACTATAACAAGGTAGCCAAGACTAGGCTCAGGACAATTCTTAGCAATCAGTTTTCATACCTGTTGTTGACTCGTGCCGTATTTTATTAGAACTTCCATGTTACCAGTGTCCGGAGCAGAACAGTTAAACATCTATCAAGGAAAGACATAAGCAAGCTTAATGTTCGGGAAAAAATTAATTTTGAGACACTTTTTTGAGACACTACTTTGAGGCACTATTTTGAGACACTATTTTAGGTCATGTTCAACTTGCAATTAGTACCGAAGTACACGGTCAGAGTGTGTGTATGATGCAAGGCTTAGATGGCCAATCAGGAGTCCCCTTTTATCTGCCGGATGCTTTTATAAAAACGACGACAATGCCTTATCACACACCTCAGGTCCGTATACTGATCTTCCCATCAGTTCACACAGGTGAGCGTATTCCACATTCGTCAATCCAGCGCCAAATTTAACGTCAGGATCCGCTTCAAGTGGAATAAACAGATTCCACAACCCTGCTGATCTGGCTTTTTCCTATAAATGAAAATTTTGTGGCTCGCACTGTGAACAATGTAGAACTAGAACGTTCTTTGCTCTTTGTTCCAAGTTTGAGCATAATTACGTCTTTTCCTTTACATGGGACATCCTTCCTTGGAAAATGTTACATTTATACTCTTGCAAGCGCGGATCCAAACCGCTTTCCATCCTTTCGCGGAAATCGGGGTCTTTATGGAAATAATTATAATCCAAAATGTTTCCTATGGAAGCAAGGCCCGGACTCTCTGGAAGCTTAAGCCTTCGGAGCTCGCTGCTTCGGAAATTGGCGACCGTTTACTCTAGATCCGCGTCCTTCTTGCAAATGCCTTTTCCTGTATTTTAAATCACGCTTGGTGTATTTCAACAATCTATTAACGTTAACTGAAAAAATAACTAGCTACTTGTTGACGCAATTTAACTCAACCCTTAACTAAACTGTGCACGAGTTAGTATAAGTATTGCTGGTCATTGATAAATAAACTTACGCTACAAACTTCACGATGATTAGAACTACCTTGATCTCTTCCACCAGTGGATGCGGAGTCCAGCAATGCTCAGAGGCCTGGTGCCGATTGAATTCAGCCTCATTGGGATACACATGTTCCTCCATAAAGTCTGACAATTGTTTATACATGTCTCGCACGTGAGATGGCAGCGCCTTGAGGTCAACTGGCAGGTGACCTGTATCGAATGGATGAAAATTCGACAAGGTGCTATTCTAGCCTCAAATTAAATGGGCTATGAGGATATCATGACCTGTTAAGTATTTTTATGATATACAACGTTTCCTACAAATCGAGCAAAACCTCAAAATACAAGTAAAAAGAAAACACTAAGAAGATAATAACACAAAACGAAACATAGATTATTATTCATGTTTAAGACAAATTAAGGCGGCTAATTTTATCAAAATTCGTCATCTATGACAAAGCTCACAGCGCTTGTCAGGTGATACTATTTGAAGTTCTAAGGGCTGTGCATGAAACGTTTGTCATTTTTCACAAGATGACGCTGACATTTTGTTTAGTTATTAGTTTTAAACTTCTATTTTCTTTTGAACATTTATATTGATATTATTTAGTACATAGTTCTCCTCTACGTCCCAACCTGAAAGTCAACGAGTCAGTAAGCTGGAGATAACTTAGGAAATGATCGAAAAACAATAAAGGGAAGTTAGGAGTATAGACACAGTTAATTCCTAAATGATTCCTGTCATCGAGAAATTAAGCTGGTTCAACATGTCATTGCTGAGAGTCTTGATGAAGAAAGAAAAAGATAACTTCTCTATTGTGTACTTTCCAGCCGCTCAGAAGCTAGACTTCAGCTACATTACCTGCTGTTCCAACATGAGAGGAAGTGGAATACATTCTCTTTGCTCCTCCCAGGCCACCTCCAGTGGCACCACTGTTCGACCCAGTGCCTTGTTTACAAGCCAGTTTCCATCCGGTCTTCGCCATCGTCTCGGCCAGCATACCTACAGCTTTGGCATTTTCTGAGCTGGCTTGTCCTACAAATGGACCACAATCTTTGTCACTACTACAACCTTAAACTTTCTCACAATAACGGTTTTGAATTTTGCTTTTGTCGTCAATTTTTTTCTCTATTAAAAGGAAACTTAGTGCATCTGACACCACTCACAGTACATTTAGTCAGACTGGGGTCTCGCCTTGTTCCAGCTCAGAGAACGGTGCGTTAAACCTGGTTGCGGATGAAACCCGAGAGCCTGAAGTCATGAACAAACGAGACATAAATCGAAAGCGCCCCAAGATCGAGGCTGGTCACAAGCTGGACTTGCCCTTATTTGGCAATCTGATTGACAGACCTTGTAAGCCTCTTTTGTAGACGCCTTGAAGAATAGCAGCCACACGGAAGAACGAAAATGCCATGTAGAAGTTCCAGTTGTCAACAGGAGGGATCCCTGCTCGCAGACAGTATTCCTGCATGTACTGTGCGTCACTTGGAATGCCGAGTGAGCTCGGATCACGATCAGCAAAACCTGGTAAACAAGTAAACATTATGAAAACACATAAATGGAATTCAGCTTCTATCGGAAGGTTGAAGTTGTCTCAGTTACACTGATTTATTCATTAGCAAAACCTCACTAGCAAGTAAGTAAAAAAAGGGGTTTCTTAATTGCTGTGAGGGCAGAAGGGCTCTCATCGTCTGTCAGTGAAAACTTCATGCGTCTCACTTTAAACAGACGTGTCTTTTCTTTTTTGCTTAGAAACTTCTATCATGAAATTTGTACACTGTACCACTTCGTAATAGCTCATGTGCTCCATTATACATACATGTAGTCTAAGACTAGAATCGTAAACCTTCTTTTCACTCATTAACCAAGGTAATGCTCGAGTGACTCATTTTGTTCACAGATAATTTTAAGGTTAGGGTTAGAGAACTGCGCACTTCCTGTTCCGTGGTATGTGTTAAGCGTATGAAGTTTTTACCTTTCAGAACTGGAAAATTTGGAGCAAGATGATGAGGTAGACAGTTGTATGCCAAGTCTGACAGAGGGTCACCAAGAGTTGATAGTTCCCAGTCTAGAACAGCTATTACTTCTGGCTTTGTCTCGTCAAAAATTAAATTGTCTAACCTGCAACAACGCAAGAAAACATCGTAAATAATAACGAGAACTTCGTTTTGAAGTTACTATGACGAGAAATAAAGAGAATGCCTCGGACACTGAGAGACAAAGTGCATGCTAAGAACGAAAACAAACACAAGAATGGACAAAAACAACATGTTAATCAAATTTTATCACGTTCTACCAACCTAAAATCTCCATGAACAACGGTTGTAGAATCATTTGCCGGAACATTTTCCAGCAGCCACGCTATAAGCTTGTCCATTGCTGGTATTTCATGTGTTTTGCTGGCTTCGTACTGTTTCGCCCATCTCTCTGTTTGGCGACGAATGTAGTTCCCTAAACGTTAAGCACAAATCATGCGACAAAATATTCGAACTTCATAAACAGCTTGGAGGAACAAACAGCAAACATCAGTTTTACGATTAAACCCCATAATTGTTTAAGCCTAAACCTGTGTTTCTCTTTAGAGTTTAGGATACTACGCAAATGTATGGCATGCGTTTTTGATAGAAATTTGACAGAACTGAACAACTTTCTCTTTGGTCTGCTCGTTACTGCTCACGCAAGTTTCCAATTGGTAACTACGAATTGACCCTCTATAGGGATTTTCGGGTCTGATTTTCCTGTGTCACAGAGAGTATTTAAGCTCACCTCGTTTGCCAAAGTCCCCGAGACAAACAGCATCAATGTCCACGCTGTGAATCTTGAAAAGTGTCTCGTTCATCGCATGATAAACCTCCTGAAGAAACAGATGATCAGGGGTTTCAATAACTTTAGTTATAAGCGGCCATTGAAGATGTAATAGGCGGCTGTGACCAGTAAAGTGGCTGCAAGGCCCTTCATTAATGAAATCCAAACAGACGCCGGTAAGAAACCTTACAGGCGGCGGTAGACCGCCGGTAACCGGCTTTTATTGAAACCCCTGAATGATTGATTTATTTTATAGAAATGTGCAGAGCTAAACTTTTTGTAGCAGTTACGAAAGTATTGTGGTTGTAGCTTATAAACTGACCTTGCCCGATTCTCAGGGTTTATAGAGTAGCTTAGCTTTTTAGCGAATATTACAAGACATTTCTGCATTGTATTTGTTCATGCTTGATGCAATTTATAAAGCAAACATATGAGAGATGTTATTGAGGGATTGGGCAATTTCAACTTAGAATGACGTGCTTCTTTGCACGTTAATGACTTTCCAGCTCTGCCGCGGTGTAAGACACCGAGGTAAACCCGACTTTCTGCTGCAAAAGGGGGCTTTATTTCAACCCCCTATACTACTTACATTGTGTGAAATATAACGTCTAGCCTAAAAGATTAGTTATTTAAACTAGACAGTTTTCTTTGCAATAAACAATGAAATGAAGGGTAACTTAAAAAGCTTTCAAGAGGTTGCATACTTTCCTTTCCTCCACTGTCATACCAGGCAATGATGGATCTTTGAATAAGCGCCCCTGAACATATTCCATAACATAAAATGGAGTACCAAGAATGCTAATAATTGAAGGAGTGAAAAAACAATCTTTTAGTTCCCACACGATCATAATCACATCTCCATATCAAAGCAATGTCAAGCAGGCAACGAGAAATTGTTGAAATGATCAGTTTGACAGGACTACTAGGAAAGCAAGCACCGATTTTCATCTTCTTTTACGTCTCTACCTAACCTGTCAGGCTTTATCAAAAAGAGTAGGTAACAAGGAACATAGGCAAGCTGTTTCATGTAAGGCTGCGTTTGATGGTCTTTAATGCTTCAACAGTTAGACTAGGCAAAATGAAACGTAATACGATCTCTAATTAAGTATCTAGACACCTTGCTCACCAGTTTAGAGTTTGGAAACAAGATTGTCTGTTCGAGGATGCAGTTGTGAAAAAACTAGGAACCTCTTCTCTAATTAGCTTGGATGTGCAGTTCGATAAAGAAGGATAATGAGAGGGTAATGTACCATCAGGGAATGAAGGAAAGGAATGAATACAAACTGAGAAAGAGGGTTGAAGCTCTGGGATAATTTACCTACTGTCTTCACATAAGGCTAATGTTTTTGGAACAGGAACTCCAGCAGAACCAAGGGCTTTCATCACCCTGAAAAGTGACAGAGTGCCAAGCGTAATGTACATTGGGATCACAAGATTTGTACACCAACAAGAAAAGAAGTTCAGAAATCCACATTGTTAGTAATATAACAAACCAAATTTGCTCAAATGAACACTCATTGAGTGAGCAAAGATAATAACTATTTTAATTGTAAATAACTACTGCAATTGTAAATGACTGGTTGGAATTGAGATAAAATTTCAGCAGATATTCAATCCTGGTTATGACTCTTCAAATTGAATAGTGCTGACAAAAAGAAGTGGATTTGAAACTTAATGCAACTTTGCATATCCTCCATGTATTTCTACTTCAACAAATATAAATGATACCGTCATGAACATATTGAATGATAAATTATTGAGATCAGAACCCACTTGTATTCTCTTTCCACAGCATGTGCAGAAGGTAAAAGCTTCCCGGGCTGTGGAGTGGAGCATACAACCAAACAAAATTATGAATGATTACTATAATTATGATTTTCTGTACGTGAATTATAGTTGGCTAAACAAATCAACAGTGGCGAAAGTAAATGCATGTGGTGAACCTAATGGAAGAGAGATTTGCAAAAGAACATGAAGTGTACCCTAAAGGACGATATGCATTTTGTGAGAGGACAAAACTGGCATGTTTGTTTTCAAATGAAAAACAAGCATCGTTTTCTGGGAATGAACCTCATAACTTTCACTTTGGCAAAGTTAATCTTTAGACCTGTTCTTTGGCTGGCATTAAATAAGTAATCATTCCTCAACTGGGGCTGCCTTCTTGTACTTGATAATAGTACAAGATCATTAGCGAAATTGAGATCGTCTAACTTCTCAGTAAACCTCCGCCCAATTCCAGTATTTCATTCCTGAAGTACCTTCCTCATCCCCCACTCAATGACAACCACAAATGGAAACCGTGACATTATGCACCCTTGCCAGACACCCAACTTAATGTTAAACCAGTCAGTCTTTCCTCCCCCATCAAGAACTGCATACTGGCTTCCTCTCTGTATTGTCTGAACCATCCTTGGTTAATAATTTTGGGTGGAATACCACAAAACCTCATGAACCTTCACAAGGTCTCCCTGTGGACACTGCTGAAAGCTTTTTTATAGCCAATGAAGCAAGTATACAGGCTTGCATTCCATTCAACTGACTACTTGATGATCTTTCTTAAAACAAACTTCTGCTCCATTGTGCTTTTGCGATTTCTGAAACCAGCATGCTCTTTCCTTAGTTTTTTATCATCTCTTCGGGATATCCCTAGAAGCAGTAGGCATCAAAGTAATACATGGTAAGGAAAAAGATGGCGACTGGTACATTTACCTATAATGCTTTGCGCATGAAAACTCTAAAAGAGCGTATAAAAACACGAAGAAAAATTGTAAGTCATTTAAACTTGACAAGATCAATGCTGTTAGTATAGGAACGACTGCCGTTAAACCATATCTTTCCATATGCCCAGTGGGCTTAGTTTTGGTTCGCAAGGTATTGTGGTAAAACGTACCGCTGCTATCTTTTTCCTTATGGTGGATTCCTCTCCAGTTGCCAAAGTTGGCCAGATTTCCCTTCTTAGGCAGTTAACTGTAAGACCTTTGTTCTAATCTTCCGATATTCTCTCTTCTTCCCAGATTAATCTAAAGATGTCATGCAAGGTAGCATAGGTTGTATCGATATCAGCCTTGTTGTTGTCAATACCACCCCCCCCCCCCACCACCACCACCCCTACCCCAGCAGCTGCTTTACCATTTTTGATGTCCTTGATGACATTCTTGACTTCTAGCTTAGTGAATGGTCCATCTTCAATCTCTTTGTTGTTGTCATCATCATCATCATCCATGATTTCGACTGTCATCACTGGGTCAGACCTATTAAACACTTCCATGAAGTGTTCTTTCCATCTTTTGTGTACTTCATCTTCTTTGGTCAGTAAATTATCTCCCTTACCCTTTACCTTCCATGACCTTCAATCAGCAAATAATCCATGGTTCCTGTTATAGACAGTCTGGGGTGCAGTCTCATTCTAATACTGTTTATTTTAAAGGTTATTTCAATAGCTAAATGGAGACTTATTACTCACAGGCTTTTTTCTAATAACCAGTCTCTGTCCTCCATATTCCACATAGTATGTGGGATTGGATTGGCCATGTTTGAATTGACGAACTATGGGGGGATCTAAAAAGACAAAAGCAAGTCCATCCATTACTACAAAAAGAAATTTCATTACTTGACCAAACTTTCAGTACAGCAAAATTTCTGCAAGCAGAGGAGTACTCAAAGTATTTTACACATTCAAATATGATTCAGTAACTGAGGATACTCTTATGATGCCATAATGATGAGGTGATTGGGCAAGTTTCTCAGGTTCACCTGGTAATTTATAACCCAACATGTACAGATGAAACAATTTTCAAGTGACATAATCATACAGTGTTCAAAGCAGGCAATAAGATAAAGAAAGTTTTTATTTTTGTTACCTCCTTGGTGCAAACCAAGCTCTTTCTGCAGGTAACCAACAAGGGAATCAACAGAAATCTGATGAGCTTTACGCACCGCAGTGGTTCCAGGAACAAATCCTGCAGACACATACAAGAAATGTGTTATGTGGCATAATCAGCGATGCTTGATTAATTGCAATGTCTTATGAAAGCCTATTCCTCTCCAGTCTTTCTCAGTTTTAGCACATGTTCAGAGACATATTTCTGATAAATCTACCTTTTAGTGGGAAACCAAGTACATTCTCCAGTTCATGTAAGGCACTTTTGACATCATCAACCTTTTGTTTTGGAAAATAATAATCAATGATTAATAAAATTAATTAATTTTTTTTTGTAAATCATATTTGGCAACAAAAGTAAGCTCTTAGTCCCATGTTCCAAAGGTGCACAATCTACTCAGCTTTACCCTCTTCTTAACCCCTTTTCCTTCACCATCAAATACTATTTTCATGTTTCATCTTACTTAGAAGCTCCTGTATGGCTGATGTATTTGGCTCCCATTCACTTATATCACAAGCATGAAAAAATCTAATTACCAAGACATCTTAAAGTTAAAGGAATACACTTCATTCATCTCTGTAAGTCCCCATATTATTAGTTGGTGATAAGAAGGGAATTAACCAGATTACACTACACAACAACGATAACTTTATTCAACCAATTTGATAGTTCGTGCTCGACTACAACTGAGAGGATCTGGGTCTTAATATTTAATTTAATTTAATTTTAATAATGCTTTATACCACTGTACAAATATGAAAATAATATAAGGAGAAAAAAAATATATATATATAAATAGGTACAGAAGGTAAAGGAAAGCAATAGGGGGAAACTGAATTCCCATATAAAAACTGCTCTCCAAGCTAAAAGATAATAAATTAAAAATAGAAAAAATTACAAATACATTTACAATTGCAATACAACTACAAACAACTAAGTAGAAAGATAATTCAGTAATCGATTTTTAAAAACATTCAAACTGGAAGCTGACATAACAGAATTAGGTAAAGAGTTCCAGTCATTAACATAACGGTTAAAAAAAGAAAATTTAAACTATGCTTTACCGGTAGGGGGAACTGGTCCCTTTCCAGACCCAGTTAATTAATTATCATTCTGTTCTGCACATGTACCAGTAGACATGTACCTTTACTGTGCGAAGGCCCATTTTCTGTGCAGTCTTCAAATTCTGGCCAAAATCATCTATAAACACCACCTCTTCTGGATTTAGCTGGAGTCTGTCAAGCAGCTTGAGGTAAAACTGTTCTTCTGGTTTCCTTGTACCCTCTAATGCAGACTCCAACACCTAGAAACAACCCAAATATCAGATTAAGCATGGTTCATATCTTCCATTCATTCTAACTCTTGGGAGTTTGGAGAAAGAGAGTTTGGTAGACTACAAGAGTAGTGAAATTATGAGAACCCTGTCAGTGGAATCTCTGAATCGTGACAACCCAAACCAGGCATGATTTGATCAGGAACAACTAGGTCTAATTTACATGCTACAACAACAACAACAACAACAACAATCTTTATTCGTGCCCAGGAATTATATAGTATAGACTTATGGTGATCAATGGTAACAAAATTTCAGTTCATCGTTTTATTGCAAGAAAGAAAAAATTTACAAAGGAAAAGAGCACAGCCACTTAGAAATGAGCTAAGCTAATCGAGCTAAGTGGCGGGCCAAGCGGAAAATACTAAGGGCAGAGGAACTAAAACTAAGGGGAATGAAGAAGAGACGGACAACTACAAGAGAGGAAGTTTTGGAGAAAGAAGAGGGAGTCAGAGGAGCAAAAGAGATAAGGAGAAAGACTGGGAATCTGGAGGAGAAGGGCAAAGGGCAGGAGAAGAAAGATATTAAGGATAATGAAGGAGAGTTGCCTTGGAGGAGGAGAACTCAAGGTAGAGTAGGAACAAGAGGAGTAGGTAGAAGAGGAAGAAAAGATGCAGTTAATGCACATGTGATTGTAACCTTGATGGGAAAGCAACAGTACTGCTCTTGCTCTTTTCAGAAGGAGGGCAATAAACTAAAAATATATTGACAGTGCTTGATAGTAGGTAAAAAGAAGGAAAGAGAGTTGGTCAGGAGGAGGAGAACTTAGGTAGAGGAAGAGCAGGACCAGAGGGGGAAGAGGATGAAGAAACAGAAGAAATATATATACAAACAGACACAGTTGTGTGATTGTAGCCTTGTTGGGAAAGCAGCTTCTCCTGCCTTTTTAAGAATGAAGGGCCCAGTGAACAGAAAATGGGTTGACAGTGATTGCTAGTAAAGAAAATATGACCTAAACATAAATGAAGAACTCACCACATCAAAATGTTTCACATCTACTGGGCAAAATGACTTTCCATTTTCCATCAACCAGTTGTTTGTTACTAATGCAGTTTTTAATCCCTCTGCTCTGATGCACTGAATTGCCATTAGTATCTCAGGATAGGGCTCAAACATTGCTGTCTGAATGCTTGGTAACAGCTCTGCCATGTCTACACTTTGCTGAGTGATGGATTTTATGACTTCTCCAAATTTCTTTGCAAATTCTCCTGGTAGGAGAGTTCCACATTCTAATTGTGCCCAGATACCTGTAAGAGTATAGTTGAACAGTACTGGAGTTGGCACTGGAAAAGTGTCCTTTAAGGGAAAGTGATCACTTATGGAAGGTTAAAAATGTTGCATTTGTATAAGACTTATATTATGTGACTAGGTGTTTACTTCCTGGAGGTGTCCACCTATGGGAGAAGCCTCTCCCCCCCCAAAAAAAAAATATATATATATATGTTTTAGTCTGCACAAAAAGCATGATTAATTAATATAAAATTTAAATCAATGAATGCAATAATTATACTTCAGTAATAACTTAAAATAACTTAAAATACTGTCACGTGAGCCCCTTTAACACTAATAACAACATGGAGATGGTCAGCATACTCGACTGTGGATCAAGCAGTCCAGGTTTGAGCCTGGCTGGAGACATTGTGTTGTGTTCTTGGGCAAGACACTTTTATTACCTTTTCCACCCATGCATGCGAATGGGTACATGTACTAGCAAATTTTAATGCTTGGGTAATCCTGGAGGAGAAAAGTGCTACAGAAACTGGGATATTAGCTCCAACCTGATGGGCTACTTGCCTTGTATGCAGATTACCTACCTTCACCTACTGTTAATGATATAAGTCCATTTAATTACCTCTTTCACCACCAGCATTAATAGCTGAGGCAATACAACCTCTTTTTAGACCGTGGCTATCTTCAAACTGATCAATCAAGGGCAACGGAGAAGGAAGCACCACTCCACCCATGTCAAATGCCACAGCCTTAGGTTTGATTGATTGAAGGCTAGCATAGTGTCGAGTATGAACCAGGTGAAGACAACGAAGGTGAAGACACTTTAAATTTCTAATTCGAGAAATCATACTTTAAATTGGTTGCTGCCAATACATTGATTCATCAAGGTGATTTCTGCAGAATAGTAAAGAATTTACACCAAATAAGTGTAAATTTTATAACTTTGCAAAGTCTATTAGGATGGGTGGTACATGTACATGTGTCGCCAGATGGGTAGGGAGGAGTGAGGGGAGGGGAAGAGAAAAGACAAAAAGAAAAATGGGCTAGTGTATTAGTTACTGTAGTTCTGTGGCCCTTTCCTTAATAATTAGGTATCAAGTGTGAGTCATAAACTTCTAAAGCAAACATTTGCAATGATTAATAATAAGCCCCTTCTCTCCTCCCTGCCATCTACAGGGCTCAAAAATCTACTTGAATTCTGGCTTGGTCTTGTGACAATTAGCTCTCAAATGGTGCTTGCCCTGGGCAAAAGGTTGATGTTTTTAAATCTCATTGGTAGAGGATTTAATTCATCCTTTGGCCATCACGCAAGAGTGAAAAATCACTTGCCTGACAGGGAGAACTACTTGTCCCAGATGACTGGGCCCTGATCTAACAACAAAATATTTGTTTAATAACCTCCTACTTACCTATCACTAAAGCAATCATCACTGGCTGATTAGTATCAATTTATTTATCAAGTAGAACCCAAGGGAATGGGAGAGCAATCTAATGAAATACCACCACATCTACCACTGAAATGATCCTTAGAAGCACCTCGGGCATGTCTCCAACCCCCCTCCTCCTGGGGACCCTCTCTCAGAGATGCCAAACTAAACGAATAAAAATTTGGGAGATCGCTAAGTTTACCTTTTTGACCCTAAAAAACCTTAATGAAAGTAGAGATTAAATCTTAAAAAATTCATCACATATCAAACACCTTTTCCTGAAAATTCCTAATATCTGCCAAAAATATGCCAGAAAGATGCAATTTATGCCTTTCTATTTGTTTTATCTGGGAGATTTGGTGACTCATACGGTAGAGCGGGATTTTCGGTCTGTATATGGGAGAGTCCCAGATAATCCAGAAGAGTTGGCATTGCTCCCTGCAACCCTCCCCAGAGGACAAGTAGCTAGAGTGAATTTTTCCCCTCAATAGTGTATTACACAGTATCCTTTACTAAAAACGAAAGAATATTGTTCAACATAAAATACGCTATGAACGCTTTAAATACGTAAATAATAACACTCTACTGATAGCAGTGCTCAAAATACTTTAGAGGGTCTATTATAGTCTGGCGGTTTGGTGGTTTGAGCCAATTTTGAGTGCCAGTTTGTGGTTTCATTCACATTTATCTGGGGGTTTACGGTTAAGAAATTATCGTGCGGTTGCAGGAAATCATCAAGTTAGCTCGTGGTTTTCGGTTTTTGCGTGTTTTTGTGGCCGTTATTCAAACAGAGTTGAGAGGCTTAGAAGACTGAGTGGTAACTTTATCTTGCTTAAAGCTTCTCTATTTAACAAGGATTGCCTTTTAGGGCTAGACCAAGTCAGTCAGGCCATGTGGGGAGGGGTGGGGAGGTAATTTGATATAAGCTTCGAAACTGGATGCTTATACGTAGGGCGGTGAAACGAGCGGATCCGAGCAAAAAGGTGTGATGCAGCAGTAGACTGGGGTCTACTAAAACAAGGAGATTCCGATTACTTACACACTCGAACTTAGATTCCTAAAGAATTTACACGAAACTCCCTTCTACGTGAATCAGCAAATTTTTTGCTGCAATT
>CM042753.1:3995880-4018380 GCA_022496165.2 Catalaphyllia jardinei | reverse complement strand
GAAGGCAACAAAGGGAATGACTGCTAGAAAGCCAACTAAAGCGGCTAGGAGGGAAAGAACAAGGTAGTAAAAGAAAACGCGACAGCTTCCAAGGGCGTAGCCAGGGGGTCCTGGGGTGCCCGTGACCCCCCCTTTGTAAGCCTTTTTGTAAGCAAACAACCTACAATATTCAGGTGACAGTCTAGTGAGTACCCTCCGTATGACCCAGTGTGACCCCCCTTTGAAAAATCCTGGCTACGCCCATGGCTTCAAATGAACCGAAAAATTTTAGAGAGAGAATTATCATGGTGAATTCAGAAATTGGGCATGTTTTACTTTAGTCTCCCTCGCAGCCATTTTAGCGTTGTGTGACGAGACTAAAAACGGCTGTGATGGAGACTAGTTTCACTTTCAACCTTGATAATAATGGTGATATTCTGATGTTGATAGAAATAATTTTTGATTGATAAAGAAAGCCTTTCAAGTCCAATGTCACTGCCATATTTGTAGGAAGAGCAAACATCCATACAGTAATCGAGCCATTCCTTCGTGCGAAATGGCAAGAACTCTTTCGTTTATTTATGACAGATTCGACAGAAACTCGTCAGCTGATATGTTGGAGAAAAGCATGTTGGATTGAATAAGAAGTGGCAAGCCAGCCAGAAAGAACACGTACTATCATTACAGTGCCTTTGTCAACTCTTGACTTGACCTTTTGCGTTTTTGACCTCAGATAGCCGTAGCTTCAACTTTCCGCCAACTTTCGCTTGTTTGCTCATTGCTGTATTTTTATTTTTGGTTCCCTTCTTTCGCTTCTTCGAACTGGTCCAAGGACATTTCCATGGTCTAGGTTTATTCATACTCAAAAGAATTGCACCAAGGAAGATACTCACTGGCTGATCAACTGAGTAGCCGATTCTTCACATCTGTATAATCCCACGAAAGTCGCCTCGGTTGATATCATAACATCAATAGGACAGTCAATCAACGTGTAATCTTCTACTTCCGGCGAAAACGTAAAACCGCGATTTCTCCGCCATCATTTAAAATTTTTGAGAATTTTTTTTTAGATGAAAGTTCATGCGTAGACCTATACATTAACCTAAAAATCAAAATTTCAACAAAATGGTCGGTCTGAAGGTGCGTAGTAACCTTAAGAAGTAAACAGAGATGTAAAATCATAAAAATCTAGTTTGTTCATTAAGACCGAATATCCAAACCTCCTTCATGGTTATGATTTTCTTTGTTTGAACTTGATGAATTATTAATGAGCTTGAGACGGAGTAATCATATGCATGCAGCTGCAAGCACCTCAGCTACTCCTGGATTTAAGTAATTCAATTCTTTCTCACTCCCCCCATGTTCCCCCAATGCTTCTCTTTAGCTGTCTGTTTGTTTTCTTTTTCTGATTAAAGTATTGATTTGGAGATACAGTGTACATGTTATTTTTCATGGATAGGGTAAGGGCATGTTTTCTTATCCAAGTGAACTGTAAGTTGCACTTGAGTGTACAGAACTTTAACAAGAAAAGTAATTTTCTTATTGTGCAATAATTGAGGTAACTCTGTGATGTTAACCAATCCAATGACACATTTTGGTGAAGGTGAAGAGCAAAAGTCACTGACAAGTTTACCCATTATAGCTGAAGGTAATGTATTATATTGTGATGGGAACAATATACCTCTATCCCCTCCATAAAGCAGTTATTGCTATGTACTTCAACATGTACATCCTGGTAGGTAAAGCCAGCATTTGAACCTAGTTTCCTATTAGGCTAGTGACTATCTCAGGTTTTAGTAGCATATCATTTGGGACTGTGCATGTGCTACTCTTTTTTTGGGTTCCTCCTCCTCTCACTTTAAATTTCCAGCACCCATTTGTACACCTAGTTAACTACCCAGGAATACAGCGTACAGGACTGGACGTGTAATTAACCAATTTTGGTAGCCCTCTAGTTGCACCCTTTCTAAGCCAAAGATAAATTGTTTGAAACAGTGATTGTTTTTCATTGTTTGGGTGGCCCTGGTTTAAGCAAACACACTGTAACTTTTTTGGGGAAGAAACTTCATTGTTCCCACCTTGTGACTTGGCCCTTTTTAATTAGAATGAATGACCTCATATACATTCCTTAAAGAACCCTTAATTAACAAATGACAAGAAATTGTTTGAGTATTGTTACCTAAAACTTCCATAAAACTCTCACAATATTGATGAAAAAAAATATGTGCACATGTGCATGTACCTCAGTCACCAAGATCAATTTTTAGAATGATTGATTAGAGATATTTCTCAGAAAAAAAATCAAGCCACTACACATCTACATGCACAAAAGAATGAAGCATCTGCCTATAGGCTTTTTATTGCCAAACTAATTATTGTTGACTCTTGATAAAATATGTTTAGTACTCTATTATGAAATATATGAATTTTGTTTTGCTTCAAGAAAGCGCTGGCCAGTTAAGCCACTAATTTAAGCTGGCTGATAAGCTCCCTTATACTGTACTCTTTTATTCCTTTTAATCCATCAGTGACCTGCAAGTAATAATAAGCAGTCTTCATAACTCTAAGGCTATTAATAAACTGTAATTACTTTAATTTTATGTAGTTACAAATACAGGTATGTTTTGTTAATCAATCTTTATTTTTAGAGCCAGACAATAGACAAAAGTTGTCAACATTCTTTGGTGTTGTGGTGCCGGTCACATTGTCCATGTTCTCAGTTATTCTGTTTTTACGTCTTGGATTTATAGTTGGCCAGGTATGTACATCGTGTGAGTCAACTAAGCAAGGAGACCAATAGATATGCACTAATATTTATTAATTAAATACAGGGAATGGATGCAACTAATTTTTGGGCTTACCCTTTGGCCAGGGGGAAGTTAGATTTGGTAACCCAAAAGACATCCTCAACAGCCCCCAGAAATTTAATCGTCTTACAGTCTTCAGGATGCGATTTGAATTTTCCCAAATATTTTCTCAAGAAACTTCCCTTGCTCACCATGCTTAAGATCAACAGAATCAACTACCGGTATGTAGCTTAACAACTTGTATAGCCCAAGTGGAAAATATTAGAGACCACTTAGAGAGACCACTTTCTGTGCATGCTGATGAAAAGATAATTTCTTCCTCGACAACAGCCACAATTGTTGCTTCTATCCAAATTCAAGTATTGACAGAAATTGATAACTACAAGTTTCCAAGTTCCTGAGAAATCTTCCTGACTTCTAGCTACTGTAATTAAAAGTGTGTAGTACTTACAGTGCATACATGATTGGTTACCATTGTCTGGGTGGCGCCGCTTTCATAAACACACTGTAAATAGTGTGTGGATTACTTTTGAGGGGAGGGGAGGAGGTAGAAGTGTTACAAATTTAAATGCTTATTATTAGTCGTAATTTTTAATTGAATGATTTATTCTTCAGGCTGGCTTAGTTATATCAGTTGGAATGTTTGTGATAGCATACTTTGTGGTAGGAATAACAGTGCTGTCCATCTCAGCTATCGCAACAAATGGTGCAGTGAAGGAGGGTGGAGCCTACTGTATCCTGCTTAACATTGAATAAAAGAAACTATAGAGACTTATGTATGCTCAATTTTATTTGGAAAATATATACTCAACTGGTGTATTGGTGTCTTGGGTCTGTTCAATTGTACAGTAGATAAAAGTAAGACACTGTGCGGTGATCTACATGTACATGTCTAGTAGCTAGCATACATGCAGACAAGTGTTGTAAACTTGGCATGTTCACCATTAACATGCATATTGTTAGTGGTGTCAAGATATATGGATGAATGTTAATTTAATTAATATTTATTTGACATACACGAAGTTTCTTAAGTTGCTAAGTGTGACATACATGTACATAAATCATCTTCCATGCTTCCAGTCTTCATTGAGCATCTTAATTGGTCAGCAGTTGCCTATACATGAAAGCAATTGATCGACTTGTGAATCACCTGAATCCCTGATGGAGGGTACGTGGTATGAAGCAGTTGAAACAACACATTCAACATAATACGCAATGACTTTGTGTTCACTCTAAGTGTATGACATGTAATGTTGGTAGACAGTGGCTTTTATATTTAACTGACAACAGATATGATCAGTAGAACACTAGGTCCAGAGTTTGGTGGCTCTATTGGAGTTATTTTTTACTTTGCAAACATCTTTGCATCTGCTCTCTATCTTCTAGGTAAGTCAAATAACACAATCACAGATCATGTAATTAGATATACTGAATGAAGATAGCCATGAGTTTTTCACAGGAGGACTAAGCTTGCACTGAAAGCAACCTGTACTCAGCTAAAAACTAAAAGATACCAGGGTCTATTCCATGTGGTTTGTTTCTTCAAGGGATCTACTGTAATTGCCTTTAAGAGTACACCAAAAAAGTGCTTAAAAGTTTTTAGGGTCAACTTTGCTTGAATTTTATAATCACAGTTCAAGATGGTGTAGGAGAGTGGGCACTATACCAAGAATGACTTTCAACATTCCAGTTCTGTATATTATTCTTTGCTCAGTCAACTGAATCAGCTTTGAACGTCTGAGGTGACATTTCTCCCCCTTTGGCTGTCCTAAGGAAACCAAACTATATTTATTTATTAACAATTCTTTGTAGGTTTTGTGGAAGCCTTGTTGAATAACTTTGGTTGCCATTCTTCATGTCACACATCAGAGTGTAAGTGATCTATAATGATGAAATCTTAGTTAACCTGATCTACATGTAACAATAATTACATTTTGTTAATGCCCAAGTCACAAATGGAGGTTGGGTTCCCAGGGGTTGGAACTGCAATCACACCTCAAGGCGGAAGACCCCTGAGTAACCAGTACAACCCGCAACCCACCCCCAAGCCCCCGGCACAAGCTCCCTATTAGCACCCGTCACACAGAAGCCAAAGGCCATGTGGAAGTAAACAAACCAAAGAAGAAAGACAATAATAGTAATGACAAATAATAACAATAAAGATAATAATAATCATAATAGAACCCCAGGGATCCCTAAGACAGCGAGGGTGGGAGGGACGAGGAAAACGCACGTACCGGGAACAACAATGTTACACTTTAAAGACATATAGACAAGCACAATGTTTACACAATGTAAACACTTATATGGAATACCGCTGGTCGAGAAGGCACCATCAGGCACAGAACAGCCCTCTAAATGCTAGGAAGCACACCACCACGCCAAACACAATGCTATAACGACACGCACGCTACAGGAAGGGGATATGCAACTAAAAACACCTATAACAGCACCTCTAGCTCCCAGTCATTAACTATGTTAAATGTCATCTATTAAGTATATTAAAATTTTAATTATTAATAATAGAATCAAAAATGTGATACTGACATCAGTCTTATATCTTACAAGACAAAGCTCACAGTTTTCCTTGAGCTATGCTCTTGGAAAACTGTTTGTTTCTTGGAACATTTAATGTCCAGGGACAAATATCTTAGCATATTTTCGTGCCAAATAGAGGGTTTTGATATAGTAAGACATTAAATTTTTTAAACTCAAGACTCTTAATTCGTGTGCTTGCCCTAATTCCCTAACGAAAGTTTCACTTTTTAATATGTAGTTTTGCATGAAGGCCGCTGGTATTCATTTGGATATGCTTCAATCGTCCTCTTTTTCTGTCTACTAGTGTGCCTGATTGGTGCAGGTATTGTAAACTACAGTTTATTTATTTATTTATTTATTTATTTATGTTTTTAATTTGGCATGTAGGTCATTAAAAAGGGCAGCTGTTCTATTTATTTAAAATCTAATATTTATTTATTTATTTATTAACCATAGCTTAAATTGATGAAATCAGGATTCATATTGAGGCATTATTTTGATTCTTTTTCAATCCCAGTAATGTTCACTTGGTAATTAATTTTTTTGATAATTCATTTCAAGCTAACTATGCATATCGGTGCAGAAATTGAAAGAAATATTAGTTGTCTTTAGCCTCAAATCTCCAGTTAATGGCATCAAGCTTAAAAAAATTTCCTTAGAGACAATTGTATTGACAGAATGACAACATACCTGTATTTATTTAATAATTATAAATAACAATTATCAACACTAATGGACAAATAACCTTCCTTAGGACTTTATTTGGTGTTCATTTTTTGTTCTATGCATCAGTCTGTTGCAATGGTGTAATAGTATTAGTAGTTGAGTTAATATATAATTCAAAGCATTTTCTTCTGTTTCAGGGATGTTCGCAAAGACCTCTTTTATAATTTTTCTAGCTGTTCTGGTTGCTGTTGCATCTTCCTTTGTAAGTATATACATGTAGGAAATATTTTTAATTAGTATACATTGTGTACCAGTCCAAAATGTTGAGCCACTTTAAGAGATATCACCAAAATACTGGATATTATTATATCATATGCAGTATTTTGGTGATAGCATAAAACAATTCAGGATCATTAGTGTGGATTCTCATTCTGCAAAGAAGCTCTCTTGGGAGTGCCCAGAAAGAGTAGTAATGCTGCAAGGAAAATGAGGATTAGTGATCTTTGGATCTTTGGATCTTTGGATCCTGCTGCTCTAACCATTCATAGATTTTTTAATCACCCATTTGGCTCAGAGCTGGGCCAAAACCTTGACTGTGGATATGAGTCAGCTTTGGAACTGCGCTGACCTGGACACCAGCTTTCTAACTGTGAAAAGAGTTCACTCCAACATGAAATCAAAGCTCATATAGAATTTGGCTTCAATCTTCACAGTGTTTTGCTTCGTTTTCAATTGTTTACTGGATAACCTTTTTTTGAGTGTGCTTTTGCTCATCCTATAATGTTGTTTTTATCATATTTATTTAAAACCTGTATGGATCGTGTCTCTGTGATATGCAAATTAGGTATGAAATGGTATCTGATATGCATGTGCACCAGCTGACTGTGTCCCTTTAATATGTTGTTTTTGAATAATTGGTACTGTATCTCTAAGGGGTTAAAAGTTTTCAAGCCACGCCCACAAAACAGGATCTTAGTACCTCATAGGGCTTCTTCGAAAATTCTTTGAGTACCCCCATCCTTTTTCCATGAGAGGTTTGCCCCCCCCCAACCCCCTTGGGGTTTAATTATCACAATGATCTTATAGTGTAACATTCTATACATTTATATTAGGTCAGTTTCCTCATCATGGGTTCTATTGATCACTTACCTCCAGCAGCTGAAAATACTAAACATAAGGTATGTTCCTTAGTGTGGTGTTATGCATTTCATGTACCAATATTTTGCAGGCCAATAAAACTACAATGAAACCTGTAGTAAGAAGACACCCTTGGGACATTAGCTTCTCAGCTTGTCTACTGACTGCTCATACATGTAGCACAATAGTCAATGCATCAATATGGAATAACAGTGCTTACATGTAGCTTTAAAAACAACATACTGAACAAATGTTAATGGAGTCTGAGCTTTTAGAAGTAAAAAGCCCTTAAAGTGTCTGCTTATTGCAGGATTTGTGCAACAAAATGGCTACATGTAAATAGTGGTGTCTGTGTCGGCCAGCTTGTGCTGTTTGTGACGTATATATGAAATAATTCATATTTTTACTGCGGTTGTAGATGAAAGTGAAGAGTGATCATCGCAGTAAATTTTCCAATTTAAGCAATTGGAAAGGAGAAGCCTGAAAAAAATCAGAGCTCGCTCCCAATGTGTGGCTTCATAGCTCAGTTGGTAGAGCATCGCACCGGTATCGCGGAGGTCACGGGTTCGAATCCCGTTGAAGCCCTGATTTTTTTTCAGGCTTCTCCTTTTTTTCACTCTTTACTTTTATCTACATGTACAACCGCAGTACAAATATGAATTATTTCATATATATGTCACATAATTTCACTGAATTGGAAGATATGAACTCAGTAAAGTGACCTCGCTCTCAATGTGTGGCTTCGTAGCTCAGTTGGTAGAGCATTACACTGGTATTCGTGGAGGTCACGGGTTCGAATCCTGTTGAAGCCCGTTTTTTTTTTCAGGCTTCTTTCCAATTGCTTAAGCGATGATCACTCTTCACTTTCAGAGTGCTGTTTGTTGAAATCAGGTTGATTTTACAGTAAATGGGGGACGAAAATTTGGGACTCAAGCTGGTGTCCTCTTAATAGAGGCTGTCCGCTTAATATTAGGTCCACTGATGTTGATACTCATTATCTTGTTTCATATATGGAATTATTTTTTCTTGGTTTTTTACATTTACTGGCAGAATGATTCATACAATTACTCAGGCTGGAATCGTAAAACATTTACCAGCAATCTGTGGGTAAGTTTTTGACTTTTTGCAATTCCAAAACGAACTGGCACTTTAATCAGCATTAAGCCCCCAGTAGTCCGTCAAGTCAGTGTCTTCTCTCCAGTTTCAATAACATGAAGTTGACTCTGGGTATATTTACTCCACCCTCACCTGATAAGGATACTCTAATGTACTGTCCTGCTGCTCATTTTTAAACCCGGGTGGAGAGGGGGACTGTGAGAGTAAAGCACAAGACAATGCAGTGCTCGAAAAAAGTCCTGTCCTGTCATCCAGGATAAGCATGTATTTTTGTGCCAGGCAAGTAACTTGTTGCTCTCTGAGTTGTCCAGTGGTCAAGGGCTCTGGCAAGTTGTGATCATTGGCCTAAATTAAATCAAAAAAGAGCAAACTAAGACCTGCCCAGGGCAAGCAAAATTGCAGAGCTACTTGACCCAAGACCATGCTGGCATCCAACCTTTTTTCAAGCCCTCACAATGACCACTGCCTTGCCTCAAACCTGGACCTTGATTTTGTCCACCAGATAAATCACTATCCAGTGGATAGAGTGGTTTGTTTTGTTAACACTTGTATTACCCTGATTTGTAATAAATAACAGGACTTGTAATATCAACCGGATTAATTTTGTAATAAAAATAGGGCAGATATGTAACAACAACAGGATCTCTAATTAAAATCAACCAGATGTGTACATAATAAAATACCTAACGGATTTGTAATAGACTTTCAACCAGATTTGTAATAACGTGCTTAACCGGACTTTTAATATATAGCCTATCAACAGAATTTGTAATACAGTAAACACCTGCGTATAAGAACCTAGTGATTTAAGAACATACAGGCTGAAATTGGGCATTTTAGTACCCAAATATATAAGAACCTATTTAGGCTGGCAAAGAACAATAGGTTCTTATACAAAAAAACACTCTTATTTTGTAGCCAAAATACTGGATTTTAATTCATAGAAATTGTGAAATTTCTGAGAAACACCATGAAAATTATTTGTTTAATTGAAAATCTTATAAATACAGAGTATAGAATACTGTATAAAAATAATTATACTGTTGTAGCCTTGGGACTTGTAAATATGGTAGCCTATGATACTGAATTTATTATTGTTTAAAAAATAAGGCTTGGCATTTTTGCTGTTTAAAATACAAATGTTCAACCATTATGACATACTAGTACTACAGTAGTTCTCTGAATGGTATCATTATGACAACTCCTACAAATAAGAACCTACTAAGAACCTAATCAGCCTGAGTTCGGAAAAACTACCCCAAAATATAAGAACCCATTCAGTCTGAACCCAAAAATTCTAGGTTCTTATACGTGGGTGTTTACTGTAACGCTGCAAAAGGTGAGTCACACACCTCGATGTGCGTTAGCAATAAAACATCAATATCCTTCTCTATCTTACTCTTGGAAATGTCTATAGGGAGAGGGAGAGGGGGTGGGGGGGATCGAGGGGTCGAATTTGAATACCGAATTTAAGATAGTGGAGAAGGGAAGGGAGTGAGAGGCCAAGATAAAATTCTTCGTGGCTTTCTGCCTGCCCCACTTTCTAACCTAAGTCAAACAAGAATAACAAAAAGGTTTCTATTTTGTTATATTATAAGCAAACATATGTTCTGATATATAACTCAACATTAAGATGCAGACAAAGTGCACATATAAACTTAAGTATTTTTATTTTCGGCAGATTACTAAAACTCATCATCATGATTACGAATAATTATACAAATGTAAAATCTAGTATACCAAACACTCTAGCCAACGTGGTACTTAAACTGGAACAACAAAAAACAGGGCTTATTGACTTTTTCAAGCCAATGCTAGTTAGTTTTACAGAGTGTACTTGGTGTAAAACATTAATCTAGAGCTAAAGAGGCATTACTTTGCTCATAAGAAAAGATGGCTTCCATTTAATGCGTCAGATCGTCAGATATAAAACCGCCAGTGGAGTCCTGTAAAAACCAATTCGACCCACACCTGAGTCCACTTCTTGCTACATATTATGCATTTTAGCTCAATCACAACACCGCTACCCTTACCATACTCAAGTATTAAGCTCATAATGCTGTTGTATCCAGGACAAATGTTTCCATCAAGGTGTAATCGTGGAAGTGAGCATTGGTGTGGCATAACAATACAACAGAATCTCGAACGCAAGTTGTGCGATCAAGTAAACACTCTAACAAACGATCCTCTGCTCAATCCAGATAATGACTGTATGTTAACTATTTCCAGTATTCATCAGGTTGGAGGTAAAATGTGTTCAAAGCATCCTCAACCCGATTCACTTCTTCCAGCCTACCATTATCACCCCTTTGTCCTTGCTCTTCATTGACACCCTCTCCCACATCTTTATGTTCTCCACGGTTTCCACTGCTGTTTTCTACTCCACGTTCTTCAACTCTTAAATTATAGTTACCTTTTGCACCCTCTTCACTCTCCATCATCTCATCTTCATTACCATTCTCATTACTTTCCGATGCTTCTTGCTCTCTAGCAAAGCTCACATAATGGATCCCATCTTCTCCCGAAAAGTGACAAGTGCAAAGCTTGCAACAGGTGGGGGATGCTGAGGAAAATTGTGAACCATGCCATTGGCACCCAATGAAGACACTATTGTTAACTGTATCAAATATAGACTGGAAGCAGCTTGCAGAGTTAGCTGGTCACCATAGGTGCTGTCCAGAGCCATACTTGTGAGATATTGGCTCCAGGGAACCCCTACAAAAAGTTCTAACAGGAAACTGTCAGTGTCACTCGGATTTTGTTCCAGATATTGACAAATTTTGTGTTCTATTGTCCTTTCCGAGCGAAATGTGCTGATGCTGGCAAGGTGATGCTCTATTACACAGAACTGGCAATAGCCATTTCCATCAGGGTTGAAGGCGACACTATACCCCTGTGATGTGGATTCCTCGTAGACATTCTCTACAGTCATTGGTATGTAAAATTTGCTCTTGGTATTTTCATGTCTCTCGCAGAGCTCTCGCAGCTTTGCTGATGTATATGTTGTTAATTTTTGGTTTCAGTTTTTTTTTTATAATTTAACTAGTTAGTTTTTTTCTAACTAGGTGATTTTATTTTTAACTGGTTCATATTTTTCAAATTGGGTTGAAATTTTCAAACCAGTTTAAATTGTGAGGAAGGGTGAGTCTGGGACCAACAACTTATTAGACCAACAAATATGAGCAAATTTGCAACAATTGCTTTTGTGGCATAGTGGGTATGAAGAAGGACTTCAAAGTCAGAGATCTGGAGTTCAAATCCAGGTGAGTGCAGAAAAAAAAAACTCTGGGTGGTTAGGTCTAGGGATAGGGTTAGGGTTAGGGGGGTCAATAAGGTTAGGGATAGGGATAGGGATAGGGTTAGAGCTGGTGGTGAGTGTGTTTCTTTTTGAGAAACACTCACCCCCCCCCCCAAAAAAAAAAAACCTTGTAATTATAAAATAACCTGTAGTTAGAAAAAAACTGACTAGTTGAATTATAAAATTAACTGAAACCAAAAATTAACTACAACATATACTTACTGGATAACTTTTTCCTGGCCTACTGTCTTTTACAGTTTTCTTGATCTCTACTGTCTCACTTGTTATGTCCTCTACAGAAATCCAAGATGTAGTTTTATCGCCTGTCTGTGGATGTCAATAACTAACTTTATTACGGAAGTTTTTCAATTTCTGTTTCAAGACCTGAGCAGTTGTAACTTATCAACGCTTATTAGCATTTTTACTGGTGCGGCTGAAGGGATAGAGAATCAAAACATTTTCGTTAAGTTCATATGATAGGTTGATGGAGGATTGGTTTCATTCAGCAGTTTATAATTATAGCATTTGTCCCAGACACTGCTTGCTTTTTTAGCATGTGAATGGATCGCGTCAAGCTGCTTCTTGTTCTGTGCACAGTCGGTGGATTTAGGTGACTGAACCTTTCAGAGGTATTTACGCTCCCTTACTCATCAACCACCTGGTATTTGGTTGAGAACAGTGTTGGATTTTCTACCATAGAAAACTTTGAAAGGGGATTTGTTCCTCAGTGCTTCTATGGATTCTTTGTTTTGAATCTTCTGATATTCCTTTAGTTGTTTTGCCCAGTTTACTCCACTTTTACTTGGATGGCCAAAGCCGAAGGTGATTTTTTTTCAAAGGGCACGATGTGACCTCTGGACTTTTCCCGGGACTGTGGGTGGTATGGTCTACTTTGAATCATCTTCACATGCAAATTCTTGCACAATTTCTTCACCCATTTTTTCTCCTCCCCTGTCGGACTACAAAACTTTAGGAGGTCGAACTTCTATATAGAGATCACCCAATGCCTTGGAGACTACCTTGCCTGTTTTGAATGAATGAATGTTTATTTGCCACACAATAAAAATTGCAACGACAATCAATGATTTGTAGGTAAGTGGCGGCAGCCACAGGTATCTACTGAAGACATCTTGAATAGCAAGGATGTATTGGTATCTTTTGTCCACTGTATGACACAGCTTGCTTTCACATGTCTACAAGGTCCACTTGATGGCAGATTTAAAACAACATACCAATTCCTATTTACTACGCAGTTTGCCAATCCCAGCTCTCTTATATGTTCAGCCCAATGCTCAACAAAACTTTGCAAGTGACTCTGCAAACCTTGTAAGACAAGAATCTTGTTTCAACTAGTGGTATTGACCAGGAAGAATAACAAATGGCTCTTGGGACAGCAAACACATACTTTTAGAAGGGTCATTGAAAAGGTTTTGCAGTAAAAACAAAGTCGCAATGCATCAAATAAATAAATCAAACTCCTGTATTCTGAAGATAGTCGTAGTCGTAATTTCCCTTTGGTTTCTAAGTGCCATCAAAGAATGAGCTTTGCATGCAAATGAGAGTTTCAATGGTTAGAGAACCACTGCAAGTTTCCTAAAAAACTTTCTGTACTCATAAATTTTACCAAAATCCCATTAAGTGTTTTCTACCTGTAGTACATGTACCTTCATTATGTGGCGAGTGCCTTTTGTTTTAGGTTGATTTTCAAAGGTCAAATTGAGGGGTGTGGGGGGGGGGGGGGTCATATATGACAATTATGACAATAGATTGAGTGACTCACCTTTCGCAGTGTTATTACAAATCCTGTTGATAGGTTATTACAAATCTGGTTGAAAGTTTATTACAAATTTGGTTAGTTATTTTATTACATACCCAGTTGATTTTAATTACAAATCCTGTTGTTATTACATATCTGGTTGATTTTTATTACAGATCCAGTTGAATTATTACAAATCCTGTTGCTTATTACAAATCAGGGTGATACTGTACAACACTTGTCCACTGAATAGCGATTTATCCGGTGGATAGCATTATCGAGCCCTGGAACAACCAGGGCCTCACCATTAGACCACTGCTCTTGCTACTAAAAAGTTATGGTGATTTCCACAGTATGACTTTAGTAAAGACTACACAACAGGTCATGACGAAAAGCCATTGCCATTGTTTGGAGTCCTGTTTAATGGTGTCACTGGAATAATGGGTATGCATGAGTGTTTACACACATGGATTTAGTCTCAGAGCTTATATAAAATAGTTAAGAAATAAGAAAACATGTACTGTGTTACTAGTATCGAGTTATAATAATAACAACAACAATCTTTATTTGTACTCACACATACTTGCTTTAAAGTTTGGGAGAATGAAAAATGCTGTGGGAACACGGGCTGCAGGCGAGTGTTTCCACAGCTTTTTTGAGTTCTCCCAAACTTTCTCGGGTGTTTCTATAACTCGATAGAAACACGGAGTACATGTTTTCTATTTTCTTTAGAAAATAGGTCAATGAGAAAAAGGAAAAAAACTTGTTAACTTTGATGATCAAAATATAAATTGTCTTTGCTCACGCCATCATTAAGTCAACAGCTCATTCTATTTCTGTCTCCATTGAGTTATAGAAACATGATTTTTAACCAATCAGCACACATTTTTTCTTAGAACTGTTTTCTCAAGAAATTTATTGTTTGTTATATGGCAAGGTAGACTCGGCCATACTGCCTTGACCTTGGCCCAAAATTCCCCAGTATGGCCCTTGTACCCTGTTAGTAATTTGAGGTATTTATCACTCAGTAATTAGTAAGATGAATTTTAGATGACATGCTTTCTGCCAAGTTAATGCAAATGTTTACCATTTTCTTTTTCAGCTGGTGCCAACATATCTGGAGACTTGAAAAGACCTGGCTATGCAATTCCATTTGGCACCTTAGGAGCAAGTCTTTTTACTTTCATTGTGTACATTGTTTTAGGTAACTGAAGTCTGTTTTAATTCCTTGAATGTGTGTTTAATAACTGAGATATACTCATAATACCTACTAACTTAAACTAAGTTGTACAATCTCCATGTAATAGCAGTATTGTCTAGCAATGTTTTCAGTTTTCTCTGCCATTGGCTACTCATGAATATTTTGTCAAAGACTAATAATTATGAAATTAGAGTGGAGTGCCATGTTCGAGGGAATTGTAATTTAATGTATTTAAGAATAATAGAAATAAAATAACACCAAACTAATCTACCATGTATTGCATGCTAACTGTGTGTGTTTTAAAGTAACTCTTATGATAATTCAGGGAAGGGGGGGGGGTTACTCACAGTATACATGATGGGGAGGGGGTCTCACAGAGGTTCATATTGCAACCCCAAAAAATACCCAAGCCTGATATTTTACAACCAAAAAATTCAGGGTATCAAAATTTTTTACCCAAGTACATGTTGCTGAAAAAAACATTTGTGTTGATAATTTTCTGATCCACTGATCACAACAAAAATTTCACTCAAAGATGTGTAAAGCAAAAATATTCACAGTCATTATTTGCATTCGACAAAGAGCACCTTCCTAATGCAGTCAAAATCGCAATTTTTGGATTCATGGACACCAATTTGCCCCCTCCCCTCCCCTCCCCTCCCCCGAAAAATTATTCATGTGTGGGAGCATGAGTTGAGTTTCATGTTTGGTCTCGTGTCTTGGTGTGTTAGCTTGTCAAGTTTGACCTCCTCTTCTCTTTGGTGAGGACTTAATTCTGGCAAAGGTTGGGAAATCTTTTTCCTTGCTCTAAAACAACCTGGCAGTATCATTTAATATGTACAGAAAGCCTCTCTCAAAATGTATTTTTCTTAATGTACAGATAATAGTGATTGACAGTACTTAAGAGTCCTTTGAGTGAAGTTAAATTGGT
This sequence comes from Catalaphyllia jardinei, assembly GCA_022496165.2. Lineage (NCBI taxonomy): Eukaryota > Metazoa > Cnidaria > Anthozoa > Scleractinia > Caryophylliidae > Catalaphyllia > Catalaphyllia jardinei. Next base: position 4,002,951 of record CM042753.1, on the reverse strand, counting down.
CACATAACATTATTTTATTAATCAATATTGATAAGTTTATTTATTTTCCTGCTGGCAGTGTTTTTTACAAGTGCTACTTGTACAAGACCTTTACTTAGAAACAACTACAACTATATCCAGGTAAAGTATGTGGTCTTCAGTGGAATCAGATCTACATTTCTCATCAAAGATGGTTTTGTAGCTCATTTAACAGTCATTCATGAGTATATTTCTTTTTGAGGTTCTTTATGCTATGAATTTGAAATCTTGATTTAGCTGGTGGAGGACTTTTCATGTTTTGTGAAATCTATGAACAGGTGTATATTTTATGACCCATTAAATTTCATTTGGGATCATATTTCTGACTTTCTGTTGCCATGAACACATTTTCAAGAGCCAGTCAAATCTGCTCTGATCAGTTTCTGACTTCACATGACGATTTCATGGGTCATGAAATCTAGGAGTAGATGTTTAATAACTCATTAAATTTTAGCTGTGATTTATTCATGAATTTCAATGGCCACGAAAACAGATTCTAATGACCCATTAATTTCAGTTCTGGATCAGTGACGACTTTTCATAGCCTTGAAAATGTTCTTCATGGGCCATGAAAGAATTTCCTTGAAAAATTAATGGGTTTCAATTAGGCCCTGAAAATAGGAAATTGCAATATTCATGGCCCTAAAAAGAGATTCATGGGTCTTTCATGAGTTGTTAGACAAGTATCACCATTGCGATGTCTATCATTATTGTTGATGCTTTGTTTTCTCTTAAAAGGATGAGTAACTGCAAGCTATTTAGTTGTAGACGTATAAACATTGGTATTTTAAGATTGGTGGTTAAATTGAAGCTTGTGTGTAGTTTATAACTTTCCCTCTTTCTTGTCGGCACATTGTAGGTGATAAACAAAGTACCCTGGTTAATAACTGTGGGGACATTTGCCGCCACTCTTTCAGCAGCTCTCAGCTGCCTTATAGGTATGTAATCATCCCCAAGCAAACATTTGTCCTACTATTGGCATTTCCTTATGAATCATGAACTAATGTAATCATAACAATTACAATTTCCTCAGTGTGATTGGTGCATAAGCTGCTGTATTTTGTTCTAATTAATCAGCAAAGTCTAATTAATCAGCAAAGTCTAATTAATCAGCAAAGTGGTAGCTCCAGACAGTGTAATGAGACAGTCGGCTGTAATCAGACAGTCGGCTGTAATCAGACAGTCGGCTGTAATCAGACACCTGTAATTGGACAGTTGCATGAGTGAATCATTTTAGGTCCTCTCCACTAAATCCACCAGTCGCAACATTGATCACAATCACTATTAGTAACCAATTCAAGATAATGGCTTGGTAAAATTGTGGAGGTTTAGTGTCCAGTGACTGTTTTAAAAAGAACTTATAGCCATTTTGTAAGCTATTCTCCATTATTTTAATTATGATATTTAACTGGTGAGACAATCTCAGATAGTGCAGAGTGTTATGCAGGACTGTCAGTATGTTTTGAGTCATCTGCTGCCTGTATGTAACTTGTTAGTTCAAGGCTCAAAAATAACTTGCAATTACTGTTTGTCAAGACGGTTTTAAGTGTTACTGTGGTGTTTTACGTTGAGTTTCGTTTATTTTAAATTCATCAATACGTTGAACTAGCAAACGTAATATTTTTTTTCAATGCCAACATTTGTAACTTGATACTTTTGTTTTCCTCGCAAAGTTTGTAACATGATACCCTTGTTTTCTCAAAAACATACAAAGAAAGATATGCTCACTTTTTTCCTGCTGGAGAAAATGAAATAAAGTTGTTAATTTATGAAGAAAAAAGGAAGAGGATTTTTGTTTCATTTAAGAGGCAAATTTTCATATCATCGATAAACAATTACTAATTTGATTATCAAATAGTCAAGTCATGTCTTGGAATAGCACGTTCTTATTAGGTTGCCACCATTGGTGTTAACAATAAACCAGTTTAAAATACACAATGATATCGATTAATACAACCGAGAAGCATTTCAACTTGACTGATATTATATCCTACATCAGTGAACGAGTCCCCTCAAAGATTGACTAAATTCATTTGCGGTTTCCGTAAGTGCCACAGTGTGTCTGCAGCTATATTTGGGAAGTTTCTTTTGTCACGACATTATTAATTTTAATGCTGTTAACTCTGAATCTTCCGGGTGAATACATTTGAGAACTTCTTGTTCTCTTTCATAGGGGAGAAAATAAACAAGCGGCTGAGGAGATTTGTTTCCCTCTTTAAAGCTTAGCAAACACGAAATAGTTTGAAAACAGCACACAGCATTTTTTGAACCGAGCTAGGGATGATTCCAAAAGATAAGCTGTCACAAAAGCGTTAATTCTTTGCACTAAAAGGGAGAACTGATATTACCTGAAATATAACTGCTATCGCCCGTGAGACGAGAGTTTGGTATCACACCTATGAATCAACTCTAGAACGGAGTGTATCATGCTGACAATGCTAGAGTGCATGCGTCTTACATGTTGTGTTCTATCACAAGGAAAAGCACTTAACATTCATGTATAATTGTGTATGAAATGTATTGTTCTCCTAACATATAGTTAACACTAATGCTAATCAATCTGCGCATGCGCTTCGAGCAAATTGCTTTTGTTCTTATGAGAATAGTACCACCAGGATAACAAGAGAATATCGGAACCATATATAGTTTTGTGATGTTATCCTCAAAGAAATGTAAGTCTAGTATGTTTACGTAGCAATCAAAGGTACCTACCCCACCCCCTCAAAACAAGGCTAATTTATTCATTGGAATTCATTAATTAAACAAACATTAAAGTTTACACCTTATTACCTTATTACCTTATTGCCTTAGTTCCTTATTGCTGTGGTGCTTAAGCACCGTCAACCCCCAAACCATCCCAATAGTACACTCTGCACTAAAAATGACTATTAAGAGCTCTTCTTAAAATGAAACTTTTACTTTTTTGGGGAATTGTAGTTATGATGAATTGATAACAGGACATTGTGTCGTCTTATTCAGTCTGTAATCATACTCGTGATTAACAAATCAGACTCCCGCTGTGCGGTCGTCCAATTTTGCTAATCACTCGTAGAATTACAGGTCAAATAGGACTCCACACAGTCCTATTATCATTGTTAATAGAATAACTTTATTAACCACTTTTTTGTCAGGTGCTTCACGAATTTTACAAGCTCTTGCTAAGGATGATCTTCTAGGTAAATCTTGCACATTAACTGTACTTGCATATCAACTAAACAAAATAATGTAGAGAAAACTAAGAAAAATCTTAACCTCATTCCTGAGGACTGTATGTATGTACAAGTATTATAATCCATCAAAGATTTTCACTCATGTGCAATTGGTCTAAACGTGTCACTTGATCAACTATTCCCCAGCTAATACTGTGGAATATCCGAGAATATTCCCCAGTTTTCAAAACTGCATGAAGGATAGTAAAAAGACTAGCGTCCATTAGGCATGAAAATATGCTAGCACAGCAAATTTTCACGCCAAATGGGTACTATTGTTTACTTATACTATATTACTTTTTCACTCCAAAGGTATCTTGCTGCGTCCATTTAGTAAAGTCACTCGGAGGAATGGAGAACCTTTAAGAGCTGTCCTTATCTCATGGTTCTTTGTACAGGTAAAACTTTGTTTCAGGATATTAGTGACTGTGTAAACCATCACTGCCACAAACAGAGGCATGTTAACAGCTAGAAGAGAGAGTGTTTTTTTATTAATTGTGTTTTTACATTCCATCCTTCAATACTCCGAACAAGCTGATCAGGGTCACTTACAGTGTGTACGGTGAACATTTCCCTTCTATATTAATGTTTTTTGAAGGAATACTAGTGATCTGAGATTTTGCTACATTTACCCTAAATCCTCTGAGGGGCTTATTCATTTTAAGCACTTTTGAGGTGGGAAAGGAGCGCTTATGAGAGAAGGGGGCTTTTTCAAACACACAGCCAGAAGACGGTATCAATTATCCTTAAATAAACTAGTCAGAAACGCAAGTTGTGGAAAAGTTCAAGCACATGAAGTTGGAGGTCATGCAGCTGTAGATAAAAAAAAATTCGAACTTTCAATAAGTGTCTAAACCATATTGAATCAGTCCACATGAAGTATTACAGTCGTGATTACATTACAAATACAGTCTGCCATTTGTTAACTTGATTGTGTGGAATAAGGGTGGACGGAAGATGGGCTTAATTTTTTGAGAGGTTGGGGGCTAAAGAGAGGATTTACGATCATTTTAAAGGGGCAGTGTCACCCAAGTTGGCAACTTAATAAAAAGCTAGAAGGTGCCTTCGCATTTATCGAATTCCAAAAATAATGCTCTAGTTTTGTTATTAAAGATTATTTGAAGGTACTGAAACTGTTTCCTGTCGCCTGCCGCTACGGATGGCAAGGATGGAAATGGATTGAAACTTGAAAAAATTGGCCAGTGTTTTCAAGATTTGAAGCTACATCTTCAAAAAATCCTCAAGAAATTTATTATGGTTAGCGCTCTCTAATAAATTCATTTGATATCATCGTTGTAGTTTTACAGAAGCATTTTGTTTCTGAGGAAAGCCTCAAAGTAATGATTTTAGCACCGAATTGATTTAAAACTGCAAAATCATCGTAACACTGCCCCTTTAAGAACAGGTGATGTTTCAAGCTGATTATATCCCTGAGTTCTGTGACTCTTATGATTTTGTCTTAATACAAGCATCTCGCATTCTTCTTTATTCGTAACGTAGATTGTCCTGTTAATTGGAAACTTGAATAGAGTAGCTGTTCTTGTCAGTATGTTCTTTCTGCTGTCATATGGAGTTACCAACATGGCCTGTTTTGCACTCAAAGTCGCATCTGCACCAAACTTTAGGTAAATGGTTGGCGTCATAGTCTACTGTTTTATTGTAAAGCGAGTTCATGACTCGAAGATGCCAAATGTAATAGTGTTTGCATAAATTGCATTATTTATGTTTCCTGTGATGTTGTTGTTTTCCGCTTAGTATAATAAAGGCTGAGAACGTAAGGGTCTTTTCAATTCTTTATTTCCTTTGTTGTGGAAAGAAAAGGAGCAATTTTATGGGCAACATAACGAAAAAAATAAGATACGTTTGGTCTTCTGACATTGGAGAACATGTGCTTCTGAGTATTTTCTGTTAATGTTTGTTTCTTTAATTTTCGTAGACCAACATTTCAGTATTTCTCCTGGCAATCAGGTCAGTGGATTTCTTCTAACCTTTATCTCCATTCTATATTCCATATGCACCTGTCCATCCTAACTAATGACCGTAATAGAAGTAGAACTTGTGCCAATTGCCATTTTTTTTTAGAGTTCTGAATCAATAAAAAGTCGTCAAAGCAGTTCTATAACACCGTCAGGGCTAAATACGCTTTGAAATATGTTCCAGAAAGAACTAAACGGATTTGCCTTCAAACCCTTTGTGTTCAAGTGGTTCATTGGTGAATTCAAGGTGTTTCTTCATTAAAAATAAGTTTTGGTTAACATCGCAAGGATAACCAAAAGCAAAATAGAATGGTGGTTGTTGTTTTCTTTTACTTATTTGCGTCTGAGATAAATGTTTTGCCATGTGGGCGCACTGAAGTTTTTGAGCATTTCCTTTGTATTTTCCGGGAAAATTTGTAAAAATATGTGAAATTGTTACAGAGTACCAATGTCATACAAACTTTATAAGGCTACCTGCGCGTAAAATCGTTGTCCTATGATGAAAAAATGTCTTTGATATTAATAAACACCGCAGCGTTTAGAGGTGTTGTTTGGGTTATTGTATTTTTGTTTGTTTCAGCTCTCCTGGGTACTGTGCTGTGCTTTCTGATCATGTTCTTGATCGATTACAGATATGCTGCCCTTGCCGTGGGTAGGTTTTTACTGATTGACATAATTAGCATCCTTTTATGAAATAACAGTTATGGTATCGGAGAAGACAATGAGGTATTTAAGTAATAGACCATAATTTTCTATGGTTTATTTTTAAAAAGGTTAACGCACTCAGCGAGTGAATTATCGGGATTTACCTGCACGAGTTCACCAACAATGAACGAGCGGCCTCGTGCGGTATTGAAATTTCTCGTTCATTGTTAGTGAACGAGTGCAGGTAAATCCCGATAACCCCGAGCAATGAGTGCGTTAACATTTTTATTATTCAAAATGAATACACTGCAAAAAAAACTCGTCAGAGTTTGAGTCAGCCGAAGCCGTGGTGTAATGACAATGGTGTGTTGAATTTACAACACGGCTATTACACCACGATAATGACGTCAAGGAGGTTGTTTCGTCACAACCCAGTGTCACGTGGTACAAATCAGTCAATCAAAATCGAAATTCCTACACTGTGTGATAGTTGAGTAATAATATCTGATACATAGGGATGTATACTTTTTCCACAGTGGTGTGTTGTTTTAAAGCTCAAAATGGTTAATGACTGAATAGGATTTCGTTCAAGACAACATGGACGTTTCTTGTGATTCTTTCTCAGCCGAATGCTTTCTCTAATATTTTAAAGGGGCTACGTCACGGTTAAACGGTTGGAAAAATTTAGCCTAAATTTTTCATTTTTGTTGTTTGTAATCCGTGTCAATCTTCTCCATGTTTAACCATCCTGGTTTCTTTATGGTTTATTATTATGTCTTTGGTTTTTTTCTATCTTTGTGAAGCATTATTTTCATGTTTCCTTCAATTTAATGGTATGACCGGAAGCATCGTCAAGGTTACATTTGCCGTCTGCCTCAGGACGTGGTACTTAATCTCTGTTTGATATCTTTTAGCTCTGATGGTCATTTTGTTTGTGGTCATCTCCCTTCGCACGCCACCCACCCCATGGGGGGATGTGTCACAAGCTTTGATATACCATCAGGTAAGCAACTATAAACACCGGCATTCATTCATTAGTTGAAACTAGAGGGAAAAAGTCACGAAATTTGTTGAAAATGTGGTGTATGTGTCTGTTTGTCTGTCACTTACTGATATTGAATCGTTGTATAACATTTTCAAATTAGCTGTGGTTCAGTGTGTGTTTTTCAGTGGATATGACAGTGCAATACCTCAAACCTTCAAAATAAACGAGTCTTGTGGAG